>CAUYSK010030133.1:0-25819 GCA_963575035.1 Avahi laniger
GGGCAAGTTCCAACAGGTTAGAACGAAGAAGGTGGAGAAATTGACCATCTCTTGGCCTTACAGCTTTATTATACACTTCATTACCATAAAAGTTTCTAAGGAAACCTGATGCCATGACACTTCCTGTTTGACCATAGTCAAAAGGAGGGCCTCGCCCTAACTCCAGAAAACACTGCCCCTTCCCAAGAAATAACATGAATATTCCTCCCCTTGTTTAGCCTATATAGTTAAGCTATTGCTGAAATAGAGGGGCAACAGGAACCATTCGGCTGGTTCTCCTCCACAGGGAGAACTAGCCTCTGCTTTGTCTGTGGAGTAGACTTCCTGTAGTTTCTGAATAAAAGCCATTTTCACTTTACACTGTTGGCTCGCTGCTGAATTCTTTCTTGAGCAAAGCCAAGGACCCATTTGAACTTCAAGTGGCCCCCAGCACTAGAAGTCACTTTCCTGTGTCAAAAACATTTTATTTCAAATGCCTCTCCATGGTGTTGGTGAAGAATCATTTAGTAACAGAGCTTAGAGACGAGTGGCATAAACATTGAGCTCACTGGGGCAGACCAGGGCTGATATGGTGGCTCGTGGGTTTTCAGGCACAAGACTGCTATCCTCCCTGCTCTCATATTGGCTTCCATCCCCAAGATCACCACCTAGTCCAAAAGAGCGCTGAAGCACTAGCCATCATGTCTGTGTTCCAGGCAGGAAGCTGGAGAAAGGGTAGAAAGAGCAAATGTATGCTAAATGTCTTAGAGGTTTCCAGCCGCAAAGAAGGCTGGGAAATGTAGTCTGTTATCTAGGGATATTACCACTCTGAATAAAATTAGCGTTCTGATTCTAGGAAGGAGAGAATGTAAATTGAGACAACCACCATCAGTTTCAGCTATCCCCATAGACCCAAAATTTCAAGAGATCGCTCACCAAAGCCCTTCTCTCTGTAACCCCTTGCCAATCATAGCTCAAATTTGGCCCAAATTAGATGGTTTTAGGAAATTAAAGTTCCCAGCTTAGATTGTGGTGGAGAGTAGAATTAGGCACTACATTCATATCTTGTAATAGATTGAGTTCTAACAAACCCAGATTTGTCTGATTTGACCAAAAAAGAAATTTACTAGAAAGATATTAGGTAGCTCAGAGATACTCTAGGAGGTTTGGAGACCAGAACTAACGCCCCAAATCTTTCCACAGTACTGGTCTAATGAAGGGGCCACTGTGGTTATCGTCACTTCCACTGAACCCTAGGTAAGTGCTAGAGCCCCCACTGCAGCCACCATTGACGCTGGGTGATTTGGTTGCTAACTTATCGCTCTGCAAATTGATCTCGCTGTAACCACCACTGCTATCAGAGAAGATTCTCTGTGGTTTTTGCTTCTTTGTGTCACTGGCTCCCGATTCAAAGTCCAGGGTGGTCGCTTCTGATAGGTGGAGACCAGGTCACATGGCCACATTCTAGCTGCAAGAGAAGCTGAGAATGCAAATGTCTGGCATCTCCAGTTTCATTGCAGAGTAAGAGCTCTCTCTTCCACTAGGACTCCCAAGTTGGGGAATTGCCCCACATAGGAATCAAGTTCGGATGTTTGCCCATGGAATGGTAAATGTCCATTATATATTATAGAACTCTACATTGTTATGTAACCGTCACAACAACCCTGTGAAGTAGGTCTTACCATTCCTATTTTGTGTTGGAGGTTCGAAAAATGAATTGCCCAAGGTCATTCAACCAGTAAGGGGCAAGCTCCCTACTTCAGAGAGCCAGTAAGTGAGGAATCTGGAAATGTCTTCTTCAGGCCAGATCCCGATGGTGCCCCTGCAGCCCACCGCTTTCCTTTCCTTGACCGGATGGATGTCCTGTGCCATGATCCCTGGCCCCCGCCTGCTTCCTGGGTCTCTGGGGAAGCTGCCCTCAAGGTCACATGCCCTCTGCCTTCCTCATACCGTCCTGCATTTCCACCCACTTGCAAAGCTTAACATTAACGGCTGCTGAGGGCCGCTCTACTGTTCATCCAGTGATCCTGCTTGGATCCTAGCCTTGCCCCTGATTTTGACAAAGAGGTGGAGGCTGAACTTCCAGGAGCAGGGAGAGAGGCTACATGGGCCCTTGACCCAGGAGAAGCCCTGGGCTGATGCGGGGCTGCTGGGACTCCTTGGGGAGAACACAGAAGTGGCTTTCAGAAAGGCTTCTGGCTCCAAGATCTCTGAGCTGTAAGAACCATACTCTGCCTTGGGAGAACACTTGGTGCTTTGAAATTTCTTTCGTATGAATCCCAAATCCATCCGCTTCTCTCCATCTCTACTGCCACCCTCCACCCCTAAGCCTTCCTCTGCTGTCTCTTGCCTGGACCACACAGCAGCCTCCTAACTGGCCTCCCTGTTTCACAACTGCCAGCAGCATCCCTTCCCACTGGGGATAACACCTGAAGTCCTTACCCTGGCCCATGAGGCCCGGAAGGCCCTGACTGCTGCGGACCCCACTGAGCTCCTCTCAAAGGCTCACCTGCCTGAGGTCTTTCAAGGTCAGCCCAAGGTCAGTCTTCCCCTCTAGCCTTCCTTACCTCCTCACTGGTCCTCAGAAACACCTACCTGGTTCCCCGCTAGGACACGCACACTCGCTGTCCTTCTGCCCCCACCACCTGCCCCTACCCCCAACATGGCTGGCTTCTTCTCCTTACTCAGTCTCTGCCCAAATGCTGACTCCCCAGAAAGATCTTTCCTGTCCCACATCCAAAAGAGGCCCCTCCTGCAGTCACTCTATAGCCCCTCACTCTGCTTCATTTTCTCCTTAGCACTTTTCACCTTCTAAACAACTTGCTTTTTTATATACTTGCCTGTTTGTTCACTGTCTCTCCCACAACTAGAATGTAAATTCCATGAGAACAGGGGCTTTGCTTTCTTTTACCCCACAGTATCCCCCTAACAAGAGCAGTAGCTGGCACACAGTAGTTGCTCAATAAATATTTGTCGAAGGGATAAATACTTGACCAGATAATCTTACAACAGTCCCATGAGATAAAACAACACACAGACTGTCAGGACATCAGGGATGTCGCATTCCCACCATGTGAGACTGAGGGGAAACTAAGGCACAGCCCAGAGGCAGCCGGTGGGCTGGTAATGGAGCAAGTCCTCCATGGCTTGCTTCTTTCTGTTGTTCCACCACCTGTAGGTGAACACAGCATAAAAGAAGGACTCCATGTGTGGGGTGTATTTCTTTTCCCATGAGAGGCTGAGGAAGGATTAATGCTGAGGGAGGGAGGATATTGAGGGTTGTGGCAGCTGAAACCTGGCAGGTGACCCTCAGGTGAGCTACAGGTGGCACCTGGAAGGTGACTGACAGGAGGCAGGGCCTTCTAGAAGGTTGGCTGGAGGCCCATTTCTTCCTCCCACTTCCAGGAGCCCTCTAAGAAAATTCTAAAGGACATAGATTATTCCTTGGGCCCTTGGAGAACTGGGAGAAAAAACCAGGCCCAGGTGTTTGAGGGAAGGTGCTCCCAGCAGCCCTGGGTTCTGGGGATGCACCCCAGCCTTGACCTTAGCAGCCCTCCCAACCCCACTAGCACCACTTCTGTTCTTCCCCATTCTCGGTGGGGAGGATGGCAGTCAAGCATTTGGGGGGCATCGTTTGCCTCCCCATGTCGAGGATCCCTTCCTCTGCTTGAGGTTTTGCATCTATATTCAAGAAAACAAGAATGCAGTGGATTTGGACTCCCAGCTTGGCCCTTGGCAGCTGTGTGTTCTTGGGAAGGTCACCCAGCCTCTCTGAGGTTGCTTTCTCTTTCGAAAAATGATACATGTCTTTCAGAGTAGTTGGAAGGATTCATTGAGACAATGTAAAAAGTCCAGAAGGTAATAAATGTTCAGTGTGTGTAAGTTAAATGTGAATCAAAATCCCTCCTTTTTTCTGGCAGCGTGAGCCTCTTTACTGAACAAAGGGAACGAAATATCCGATCCACATCTGATGAGGGGAGGAGGCGTGAGCAGGATCTTTGGGGTGGGCGCATCCTGAGACTCTCTCCCCGGAGAACTGTCCAGCACAACGAAAGATAAGGTTCACCTCCCAGGGGTAAGTCCAAAATACACACAAGCGCATTAAAAAAGTGAAACACATTCATGGGTGACAGATTCATAATGGGATTATTGATTCAAACACAGATCCTTTCTCTGCCCTGCATTTTCCAACCCCTCCCCAAAAATTGTTGCTGATGGCTGGGTGGTGACTCGGAGAGATGGCTAGCAGGGCAGAATGATTTGGCTGCAGCTGGTGCTGAAAGTGACCAGCACTAAGGCAAAGGGGAGAGACAGCACCCTCCCTCCCCCGATCACCCTTGCTGAGCATCTTATTTGTGACAAGGGGGACAGAATTGACCTCTCGGTGATGTTGAATAGATTAAATGTGATAAGGGGACTGGGCCCACTAACAGTAGTAGTAAGAGCCATGATGTATTGAGTGCTCAGGGCCAGGTACTATGCTAAGTGCTTTAAAAATGTCACCTACTCCAATGACTGGCCTGAATTCCGTGAAGGCAGGAACTAGGTCTTTGCCAGTCCCAAGTACAGGATCCTCCTGCGTGCTACTAATAGGAATGAACGTTCATGGAAGCCTTATTTTGTAGCCTCATTTTGTACACTTATGGTGTAAACTTGTTTGCTGTTTTCAACACTGTATGTTTCTAATCTTTGTGACAATTTTAAGTGGTAGGTACTACCATTATCCCCATTTTATGGATGAAGAAACTGAGGCACAGAGGGCACAAAGAGATGAGGTGATTTTCCCAAGGTCACCAAGCAAAGGATAGTGTGGGAGTCTGAACCCAGGCAGTTTGGCTTTGGAAACCATGCCCTGACCCCTGTGCTAATTCAAGGGTCAAGAGATGCTCACAATCCCGTTATCAGGCTGTTTTATAGGTAAAGCAATCGATGCTAAGAGATTGCTTAGCAATGATTGGCTCAAGAAGATCCAGGATTTGGGTCCAGTGTGATCAAGCTAAATGCCACTTCACTCCCCCAACCTCTGGGGCCTGCTGTTCCTTGTAGGGATCCCCCATCACCCACAAATGCCTTAAGCCTTGGTCTGGCCCAAGTTGGGCAGCTGTGGAACAGTAATAGTAACACCCCAAAAGTTCCCAGTCAGGAGTCTGTTGGGGAGTCCAGCTCCCAGGGTGGGAATGGCTGTTGGCTGATGCCGGGCCCTCTCTCCAACTGCAGCTTTCAGCAAACGTGCCTCTCAGAAGGCGTGGGGTCGCTGCTGTCCCCAACATCCTCGGGCAGAACGGTGACTGTGTCCCCGGGGATTGGGAACTGGCAGCTTCAGACATGGGGTTTGGTCAAGAGATTTTTCATCCTCATCTCCTGGCAAGAGCCGACTTCATCACTCACACACTTGTTTTCCATCATTCACATTTGCCCATCGGCTGGCATCTGGCTCATCGTGGATGTCTCGTGATAAGTCAGGGACATGACAGATGCCATTAACATAACATCCCCATCCATCCTCCGAGGGCAGGCTGGAACAGAGAAGGGGCTGAGAGAGGGATGGAGTCACAAGAGAACAGCTTCTGACACCAGACTCATGTGAGGTTGGCTCCTCTGGCTTCTGCTGCTTACTAGCTAGGTAACCTCTTGGGGAACCTAAGTTTCTGCATCCATAAAACGGGGATAGAAATTCTTTTCTGGAAGACAAGGCCACCACTTTGCACAACTCCAGGGGGCACCATTCACATTGTTGTCTATGTGAGTGGTGTCACTTGGAACTCAGTTCCATAGAATACAAGGTGAAGGATGTCTTGAGATTGCATATCCTTGAAGTCTACACCTTGCAAGTAAGAATTGCAATGCTAACTTTCAGATGTGGAATCGAGATGCTAATGGAGTTGGTGTGAGGACCAGAGATGATCCCATGTAAAGCATGTAAAGGGGCTAAGACAATGTAGGCACACAGTAGGCGTGGCTTATTATGGGATAAGGAGGCAGCCCTTGGAGTGAATGGCTCCCCTCTTCCAGACACCTCCTGCTCTGTGAGATGCCCCTACCTAATTCCAGCTCTCACGTGGACAAGAACAGAGGGGGCCGAGACCCACCTCACAACAGCCCTATTAGCAAGGCCTAGTTTCCACATGCTGCAGGGTCTCCTCTTACTTCTCGGTCTTGCCCCATGGCAGCCACAGAGGGTACCAGACACCATGGCAATGGGCTGGGCATGGTTAGGGGGTTTCTCTCCATTTGGGGATTTGCAGCTGACCAGCCAAGAAATCCTGAATGGAATCTCTTCCTGGCCTGATTCTCCATGCTCTGCCCAAAGCAACTGACTCTGTCCTTATCACCCCTCATAGGGTGCCTTTGATTCAAGGAACATTTATTAAAGGCCTACTGTATGCTAGACACAGTGGAGAGGGAAGCCCCAAGAAGAGTTAGCTGAAGTGGTGGAGTGCAGGGACTTAGGGGTCCATAGTGTGTGTGTGTGTGAGTGTGTGTATGTGTGTGTGTGTGTGAGTGAGAGATCACCTTTGCTCATGACACTTTGGCCCAAGGGGGCTGTGCCCTCCTCTGAGTCCTCAAACAGGAATGCTGTGGGAAACCAGTGGCTCCACTGCCATCTTTGGAATTCAGACTTTGCTCTTCCATCCAGGTGACAAAGGCTCCACCCTGCCTGAAGCGATGTTTCCTGCTGCCTCTTCCCGATTTTCAACAGGCACCGCTGGCTGCACTTCTGCAGCTTCCAGTGCAGGAGTGGGTCAGAGGAGTCCCGTCAACTGGGGGAGGCAGCTCACCTTCTAATTGCCTCTCAGCCCTTCCTCCCCCCTCGCCCTCCCACCAACAATCCCGGCTTCTCCATTCTGCTTGCTCAATGAACTCTGAAGTACAGCAGGCCCCTCGCCTTGTCTGATTTACTGCCGGACCCCTTGCTCCTGGCTCAGAGCTAGTAGGTACTCAATAGGTATTAGCTGAACAAATGGATGGAAGAATAAATAAAGTCCTTCCACGGAAGCTGGGCACGCTTCATGCTTACTCTAGGAAGATGTTCCCACCTCCATGGCTGTTCTCCAAAAGAAGTCATGGCTGCTCCTCCTCTTCAGCAGTGACCTATATCCCTGACCCCTTGACCATTCACTGGGCCAATTCTTGAGCTCTTATGAAGGAGGCACTGTATGCTCTGCTGGGGAGATAAGCCCTGAGCTTTCCCCAACTCCCACATCTCCCTCTCCACATCCTGGCCCCACTGCAGCCACATACTGCCCCAGGCACTCGCCCCCCCCCCCCGGTTATATCTTTTGAACAGGGGTCCCATATTTGGGCTTCTGTGACTCTGTCAACCTGTGTAGGAGTTGAGGGAAGGAAGGAGGTCTTCCAGTCTCTAGCCTCTGCCCTTAGGCCATCCTGCCACCTCACCCCAGGGACCTGTCCTGGCCAAGTCAGGGACATGTCCCAGCCAGGATCTACCCAAAGTCCAAGCCATTCTGCCTCCTGGAACAGCCCTGAACCTTGTTGTCTCACCTTGGCCCCTGGGGTCCCTGACCAGTGGGTATCCTGGAAAGCCCACCCAGTGCTCGCTCCCCGCAGTGCCCTGGCCCCTCAGCACTGCCTGCAGCGGGAGCTGTCAGCTTTTTGGAATTCCTAATCGCTCCTGGCCCCGGTGATTGGCTGCTCAGCTCTGACCCCACTTGGGCTGCCGCCTGGTTGGATAAAAGGGGAATCTCCTTGGGGCTCCAGAGCATTAGACACCGGAGGGGGCACCTGGGACCAACTTCGCTAAGCGGGGAGCCCGGCGGGGGGGTGGGGGGAGCTACAGACCTGCGGCCTCAGCCCCTCCGAAGAATCAGGAGATGACGGGGAAAGCGGAGGAAGCGCTAAGCAAGCCCAAGTCTGAGACAGTGGCCAAGAGTACCTCGGGGGGCGCCCCGGCCAGGTGCACCGGGTTTGGCATCCAAGAGATCCTGGGTTTGAACAAGGAGCCCCCCAGCTCCCACCCGCGGGCTGCCCTCGACGGCCTCGCCCCTGGGCACTTGCTGGCAGCGCGCTCAGTGCTCAGTCCCGCAGGAGTGGGCGGCATGGGGCTGCTGGGACCCGGGGGGCTCCCCGGCTTCTACGCGCAGCCCACCTTCCTGGAAGTGCTGTCCGACCCGCAGAGCGTCCACTTGCAGCCACTGGGCAGAGCATCGGGGCCGCTGGACACCAGCCAGACGGCCAGCTCGGGTAGGTGAGGGCGAGGCTGCGCGGCTGCCCGACTGGGGGTGAGAGCCGGAGCCCGCGCCGTCGGGACAAGGCCTCCTCCCTGCGGAAAAGTTCATGCCAGACCGAGGGGTCGCAGACAGGGCCTGGGGACGAAGCGCCTGGGGCCGGGGACCAGGAGGATGCTCCGGCGCCAGCCAGGTTTCGGCCCCAGCGTTTCCGGCGGCCGCGCAGTTCTCTGGTCCCCGCATCTGGCCCACCTGGGCCGGGCGCCCCACAAGGGCCCCACTGGAAACAGGGTTTGGAGTGTCGCAGCTGGTGTTGCAGGATCTCCGGACAGGTTGGAGGGCCCCAGCTCCACTGTTCAATGCGGTCCAGGCCTCTGGGAGGACCCGCTCTCCTGGAGCCCAATGCTTTCGGCGCGCCGGCCGCTTGGGAGGCAGGTGCCGGCGCCAGCTCCAGCCCCAGCCCTGGTGTCCAGAGTTGTCTTTTTTCTCCTTTTTTCATTCCAAAACACTGCATTGGTCATCTGGGGTTTAGTTTTCATCCCAAGAACTCGAGCAACCCGGCCACTAAGGCAGCCGAAGCGGCCGCCATCCGATCCCACGTAAGCGCCACAATATATCGGAGCCCGGCGACTCGCGGGCTCGGAGACCCTGGATGACCTCCCCGCGCCCTCCTGGAGCCGCTTTCCTGGCGGGGTGTCCCGGCCTGCTCGGCCCTCCGGCTTTTGTTGGCCCTTGGCAATTCCCCCGATTTTTCGTTTCGTTTCGTTGCATTTGCAACGAAAAGTGGCGCGTCTTAGGCTCTCCAGCCTCGAGTGGGAGCGCATTGTGCGGGCACTGCTGAAGGGAGAGTGCCTGAGCAGCCCCAGCTCTTCCCGGAGCTCAGCTTCCCGTGTCTGGGCTCGGCTCTTTGGGGCCAACTTTCCGGCCCGGAGCGCCGGGGCTGCAAGCGCGGAGCAGGGCTTAACGCCTGGAGCGCCACCGGGGGTCCTGCAACCCCAAGGCTGCCTCGCTCTCCGCGGTCCCTGCCCCTAGCGCGCCAGGGCCTTTGCCTCTCTTACAACGAAATCTGTTCAAAACCTCCGGATTCAGGCCCCGGCGTAGGAGAGGCCAGCCTGGGCTTAGGGATGGAGATGGCCACCGGGGATTCCGGAGGGCTTCCGGGGAGACAGAGCAGGCCCCCGCGGCTCCGGGAGGAGGTCAGGGGTGGGGTCCTGGCAGGTTTCAGGCGCCCCCGAGCGCGCTGTCCACTGTACCGCATGTCCCTCCGCCCGCTTTTCAGATTCTGAAGATGTTTCCTCCAGTGATCGAAAATTGTCCAAATCGGCTTTAAACCAGACCAAGAAACGGAAGAAGCGGCGACACAGGTAAGGCCCTCCGCAGCGCGTTGTTACCTCTCCTGCCCACCCACCCGCCTGCCGTCCCCGGTTCTGGGCTTGGGTCACTCAAACCCTATTTTCTCTGACCCCAGATCTGAGGTCCGAGGCCGCGCGAGGGCGGAGTGACCAGGCGTTGTGTGGAGCCATCTGCCCAGGGCCGTGGCGTCCGCCCGCGCCGGGTGGCCGCGCGAAGCGGTACAGTTCGGGCTTTCTCCTCCCGCAGGAGAAAGGAAAGGCCCCAACCCGGGCCAAACCCGAGCTAGAGAGGGGTTGTCAGCCCCCAGGTCCCTGAGTCAGCACATCCGAGAGCCGCGCAGACCTGCGGCGGGCAGATCCGCTCCTACCTCGCGCCTGAGCCGGTTCCTTGGCCCCTCTGCCCCCTCCCCGCCCGGGTTTCTCTCCCGCGGTCCCTGTCCTCTCTGCCAACTCCCTAGCTTCCTGCTCCCACGTTCCCAAGGCTTTGGTAGTATCTGTGCCCACGGATCATCTTCTTTCGGCCGCTGTTTTTGTGATTCTGAGCGGGTCGCTTCCTTTCCGTGAGCCTCAGTTTCCTCGTCTGTCAAATGGTGGGGGGTGTAGACTGGATGGTCCCACTAGCCCTAGCTGCTAGAGTGGGGTGCACTGCATTGGGGTGCAGACTAAAGAGTTTTTAAAAACGTACGTCTCTAAATAGACATTATTTGCACGAAGTTAAAAATCCAATAGGTATACCCCGAAAAGTAATGCCCCTTGCCCCCGCCCCCGCCTCCAGGCCCTCCCTGCCTTCCGCGTCTGCACCTCTGCCACCGGTTCGTTCGGTAAATCTGTGGGAAGATTTTCAAGGAAATAAAGGAACGAGAACCGAAAACCGGCCTGCCTTTCTGCGAGTGCTGCTCGCGGGAGCTGCCCCGCGCTCACCTCGGGGGCTGTTTCTTCCCGTCTTTCTCTCCGTCCAGATCCAGGCCGGGCGGCCGCAGGGTCTGGCGCTCTATCGGGACGTTTCCCGGCTGGGAACCCCGCCCCGCCCCGCTACATCCTTTTCTCTCACCCCAGTTTGTTCCCGGCCTCTCTGCACCCTCTCGTTTTTGCGCTTCGCTCCTCCTTGGCCTTCCGACACTCCACTGCCCACCGCATCTTTTAAAACGGCCCCTCCTGACCCCTCAGGCCCCAAAAGGTTTTGGCTCGAATGAAGGTGAACTTCAACCTGGTTCCTCAGGGATCTCGGCTTATTCCCTTCAGACAGTTGTTTGCTTTTGGTCAGTTTGTTTCATTTTAAACGGGAACATTTTTTTCTAGTCCTGATCCTGCGTCCTTTTTTAAAACAAAAGCAAAAACCAAAACCATTCATTCATTCATTCATTCATTCAACGAATATTCATTAAAACACTTTTTGTGCACCCATCTCATGCTGGTCCCAGGCTGGGTGATCCTGTCAGCCTCTGCGAGCAGGGACAGGGACCCGTGGATTTGGAAAGCAGTGGAACTCCTCCTGTGCTGCTGCGACAATAGGCGGGAGGGGTTCCCTAGCATGGAGAGCCCCGGAAAAAACATCCCCAAATCTCGGGTGCAGGAACCATGTTTCTGCATCAGGATGTCTCATTGTGTGGCACTTGGAGCTGGGTGACTCATAGCCCAAAGTCCATGTTTCAGGTCCCTGATTCTCTGTTCTCATCTGCCACCCTCTTCACCAGGGAAATTTTGGGGGGCTTCGATGGGTTCCCAGGGGTGCAGAACATTATGGGGACAGCACCAGGGTATTAGCTGCCTTGGGTTTCTGTCTGTTTCTGGTGCGCGAAGGGACCAGGTTATTGGAGAGGGAAGAATGGCTGCTGATGACCGGCGCAGTCCTTATTAGAAAAAGATGCATTTTCCTGAGTTTCTCTCATTTGGGGATTTGGGGTAAGAGACTCCAGAGTCTGATGATGAGAGACGGGCTTGTCTTTATCTCCCAGAAACAAACCAGGCTTAAAAGCACTTGCAGGTGTGGTGCGGGTGAAGCAGCCATGGCGATGGAGTCTCAGATTTTGCTCTTCTCTTTACCCGGACAGCTCAGCTCCTCTTCAGGCAGGGTACAACAGGAGCCCGAAGGTCTGGGGTTCTGTTCCAGCCAGAAACGGAGGTTGGGTCTCGTTGTGGGGGAAGGGAACTCTCACCGGAGAGCATGTGGCATCAACAGTGAACCAGCTCTGAGGCAGGAATTGGGGAAGTTTGGAAGATTTGAGTTGTTGTTTTCAGTAGGGGCTCTCCCCAGTACAGGCTGGCACTTGAACAGTTCTAGACGACATATAATCAGCTCTCCTGTTTGGCTTTGGCCGGGCCATTCCACCTGTGTGCTTCAGTTTCCCTGGTTTTAAAAGGGACTTGCTTTTTTTATTGTTTATTTTGACTCTTTATTCATAGGCCCTTCAGCAGGTGAGAAATAGAAAGCAGGGGATCCTCAAAATTCTAAAGCATTAACTTCCCGTATACATAAGCCTTCCACATACCCCCCAAGAGAATAGGAGAAACGATTAAGAATCAAACCAGTCGTTTTCTATAAAGAGCACAATCTTTTTTCCTCACACACCTCCTGCGTCGTCCCCCAAGATATTAAAGCTGACAAGGAATGTGTGGGGCTCAGGTTTGTACTTTTTGGTTGTGCTGGGTGAGAGCACAGCGGTGAAGGGTGCTACACCCCTGTGCTGGGGTCCAAATCCCAGGGGCTAAGCAAGGCATGTAACAGTTTTACAGTTCAGTTTGTGGAAACTGGACTGCATTGCCCGTGGGCTTGCTGATGAGGGTCTAGGATAAAGGTCTCCTGAAACCTGGTGACATTAAGGTTTGAAAAGAGAAGAGTTTGTATCTGTAAGTAGATGTTTAGTGGTTTATTCAGGAAAGGAGCATCTATGAATCTCCTAATATCAGAGGCAAAATTTTATGTGTTAAGAGCATATGCATTTGCACATCTTCCTGGGGTGACAGAACAACGTAGCTTTTACCAGATTCTTAAAGCAGTTTATGACACAAAATAGGTCACCGCGAACTGCTCTGTAGGGGTAGGAGGCTCACTGGATGGCCCGAATGGGCCCCTCCCCAACTGAGTGGCGGAGTCTGTGTGTGGGAGGGTTGGAAGGTGGCCCTTGCCTTCTGAGCACAGGAGGGGACAGGGAAAGACTCTAGGGCAGCTCTAGGGAGCTGGTGTCCACGGTGGTGTCAGAGGAAGGGCAGGGGAGGAGGGGACGTGGAGGGGAGTCAAGGGAGCAGGAAATTCAGTTCTCAGCCACATGAACCCTGAGGTTGAAGCTGCATTTGTCTTTCTGGGGAATATTCGAACTTTGAGTGAAATTAAAACGTCGGACTCTAGTGCCCGTGAGAGGAGCCCAGGAAGCAGGTGTGGGCGGGGCCGCGGTATTTATGGATCTGCTGAGCTCCTCCACTCTGCGCTTGGGAGGAGGAACAGGGGCTTTCTGCATTTTTAAAAAATGTCCTTTCTAACACCCTTTCTCCCAGAGCACCTCCAGAAAGATTCCCAATATGAAATGTCACTGAGGGCTGAAAGAATGCCCATCCTGCCACCAGAATTGTAGTGTGGGCCCTCGGCCTTGAATGACAGCCTTGTCCAGAGGGTTATGCTGTGAATGTGTGTGTGGATATATGTGTGTGTATGTGTGAGAGAGAGTGTGTGTGTGTTTGTGTCAGATCGTGCGGAGCTGGCCTGGGTTTGGGGGTTTGTCCAGGAGCCGCAGGGGAGGGCCACTCTGTTCTCTCTGAGACAGGCTCTTTCAGTTTCCTGGGTCTTGAGTGTCTGGTCTTGCTCCCCTCAGGACAATCTTTACCTCCTACCAGCTGGAGGAGCTGGAGAAGGCATTCAACGAGGCCCACTACCCAGACGTCTATGCCCGGGAGATGCTGGCCATGAAAACGGAGCTGCCAGAAGACAGGATACAGGTAACAGCCCTGGGCCCCTCTCTCCCACGCTTGCCCCTCTCTCAGGGACATCTGCCGCCGCACGGTCCCAGATACCCATGACCCCATCTCCACGCCCTGCTATGGGCATGCGCTTGCCGGTGACCATGTCCTCGCGGAGAGCAGTTCATTTAAGCTGACAGGTGCTTGGTGAACACCTACCATGTGAGGTGGGCGCTGTAGGCGATGGGGGGAAACAGAGGCTTAGCAGGTGTGGCCTGGCCTGCTGTTCCAGACTGTACGATTCCTGCGGAGTGTGTCAAACAGACCCTGAGGGGCCTGGCGGTGAGAGATGGGTACTGCATGGGTCCTGGGTTCTGGGCAGGGTCTTTGTGGAGGCCGATGTCCCCTCAGCTGAGGTAGCCCCAGGCCTCTGTGGGTGGCCGTGAAGGGGAAGGTGGCTTCTAGCCCTGACCCCAGTTTGCTTCCCTTCCCTCCCCCTCCTCCCCATGAGGAAAGTGCGCCCCTCCCTTCCCACCCCTACACTCATCCGCCTGAGGCTCCTTCCACCCCTCACAGCCCAGCAGCTGCTGGCTGTGCCCTGAGCTCCTGCGCCTTTTCTTCTCCCTCTCTGGCCCAGTGTGTGGCCTGGGACATGTGCCTGGTGTGCTCACTGAGCCCTCCTCCTCTCCTGGACAGTCTGGGGCATAACCAGCCGCTGAACTGGGCGACACGTGCTCATCTGTGGTGGGCACGGGGCCTCCTCTCAGCGGTAGCAGGGCCTTCCCAAGTCCAGAGTCCCCTTGCTGGGCAGGGGGCCGCAGAGTCATTTCTCTGGGAGAAGATGGAGTCTGCTGGCTTTCTGGGCAGGGCCTCCATGAAGTGGAGAGTGGGGTGAGAGGAGCATTTCTAGAAGATTTGGAGTTGTCTTAGCTAGAGCTCAACCTTAAATGAAAGCTGCCCCCACTCTGAGTGGTCAGAGAGTAGTTCACAGCAGGGCAGGGGAGTGCAGGGGCAGGTCCCCACCGAGACTGCTGCTCTGCCTCCTCGGCAGGGTCCTTCGTGCCTCCGGTGTGAGTGTGCCTGGAAGGTGGCCGCAGCCCTAGAGAAAGAACCAAATGAGATGTGTAGGTTGGTTTGAATTCTCACTGGAGCACCAGAGGATGGGAAATGAGGCCTTGAGCTGTTTTTCCAGAAGGGCCTTCCTCTCCCTTGGAAATCTGTTTGGAATTTTAGCCAATGGCTTTAGACATTGACACTAACAATAAGCTCAATTATTCATAAGCAGATTATGTTTGGTGCATTACTCATGGTGGCCTGGACCGGTTACCCTCCACCCAATTGGGTTCTAGTGGGGTGAGCTGGGTGTTGATTCTGCATCGTGCGTGTGTGTGTGTGTGTGTGTGTGTGTGTGTGTGTGTGTGTGTAAGCCAAGGCCCAGCCCAACTGTGTGGCGGTAACCCCTGCCTTCCCTTCATTAGCACAAAGTTGGCCAGGACAAGTGGCTGTGGTGTGAGGAGGGTTGACAAACTCTTGCTTATTGACCAGTAAGAAGGAACCGCTTGTTTCTTGCAGTAGGTTATCCTAAAATCTGTTTGGCTCTGGGGGTGGAGGGTGGTGTGTTTGAAACCTGCTGAGCTCAGGATTTGTGGCAAGGCTCTCCCTGGGCTGTAACTGCATTGCTACAAATGCCCCAGCAAGTGCATGCTTGGCTTCCTTCAGTTGCCTGGAGGTTGTCTGCAGGGTGGTGTCTGAAGCCACCAGAACCAGCACAAAGGAGCCAGGGGTGCGGAGTAAGGAGAGCTCGTTGCCCTTGGCACTATGAGTATTGGCTCTGTAATTTGTACTTAGAGAAGAAATGGGGCAAGAGTCTCTCAAACCCTTGGAGCACCACCTGGCTAAATGATGCCCCCAGAAAGTATTTGTGCGTTGTTGAACAGTCTTGCCTCAAAGTGTTTAACAAGGTAGGAAAGATCTCGGTGTGTATCAGTAACAATCACAGCTATAATTTTCAGAGCAGTTTCCTTGTGCCAAGTATTCTCCTGAATATGTGATGAGCACAGGAGAGGCAGGGGGGTGTAGTGGTTAGAGTCACTGACTCAGGGTTTGTGGGTTCATGGCTGGGCTTCACCTTCCAGAAACTCCTAGTCCTCATCTGTCCAATGGGGGTGACAGTGGCACCTGCCTCTCGGGCAGATGCAATGAGCCATATGTGTGCAGTGTTCAGGGAAGTGCCTGGCACGTGCCCCCTGCTCACTTGGTGTCAGCTCTGATCTCATTAAATTCTGGTGACAACCAGAGGGGTAGCTTCCTTTTAGAGCCAAGGTAGCTGAGGCATCACAACTTGCCCCAGGCCACACGGCTAGAAAGTGGGGGACATAAGACTCAAACCTGGGTCTGAACCGAAAGCCCCCCCCTTTTACTACCTGCCTCTTGGGTTTTAAGTCTTTGTTTTGCCTTGAAGCTGGGAGAACAGAGGTGATTTGAAGGCAGTGACGTGGGATACATCACAACTTCTTTATAAAAATAATCAATATTTATTGAGTACCAGGCTATTATTTTAAAAAAACTAGACTTCAGGTATAACAAAATTATTTTTTGAATGGGCAAATTCATGTAAATGAGTTCAAAAGGGTAAAAAATGAGTCTCCCTCCTCCCACCCACCAGCAGCCCTCCCTTACTAACCAGCATCCTTTGTTTCCTTCCAGGGATAGTTTATGCACATTCAGCAAAGAGTCCTCAGAACACCGTGAGCCAGCTAGGTTCTATAGTTCCATTTTACAGATGGGAACCTGAGGCACAGAGGCCAGAATTCAGACCTGAGTCCTTTTAGACTCCAGAGCCCTTGCTTCCCTGCATTGCTACTTTCCTCGCCATTTCCCCTCAACATGTTGCTAAGGTGGGGACAGTACATCTAGGGACTGAAAGCTGCCACTCCGGAGCCAGGCCCGCCCCTGACCCCACTTTGGGTCAGAGGACTTTGCGTGTGTGTTGTGGGCGAAAGATGGGGAAGATGAGGAGTCATTAGAGGCTCCAGGTCTGGAGTTAGATGTTCTCAAGGTGGAATGAAAGTTTATTGGACTGGAAGTCAGGTACCCAGATCTTAGCTCTGGCTCTGATACCCACCGGCATGGCAGAGGCCAGGCCACTTCCCATCTCTGGGCCCCAACATCCTCACCTGGAAAAGAAAGAGGTGGGGTCCCTCCCACGGAGGGGTCTCCTCAGGCTCAGCTCCCCTCAACAGCCCCTGGGCTGCCATTGGTGGAATGGGGGTGCAGGGCAGGTGGACAGCTTGGACATACTACATCCCTTCTGGGCCACCCTGAGCAATCCCCGCATATGCCTGAGGTCTACTGTCAAATATCTAATGAGAACCCACAGTACAGATTTGAAAAGTCAGACATACTTACTTCTAATCTTTCCCTGCCAGCAAGCCAAACTCTGAGCCCCTCAAATTACTCATTTATAAAATAATGATAATACTAATATTTTTCCAAAGTGCTAATTTTACAGGTGGTGTTATTACTGGCATTTATTCAGTACGCACCAGCGTCCCAGATAGTAAGTGCTTCCCATGCGTCATTTCATTTAATCCCTCACCACCAGATGAGTTAGCTGTCATTCCTGTACCTATTTTCTGGATGAGGAAACTGAGGGGCTGAGCGGTGAAGTAAACAGGACTGGGATTCAAACCCAGGACTCGGCTACCACCGCATAGATCCCAGAGTAAACAGGAGTGCCTCTCTCTATAAACTGTAATTGTGCAAAGGGCAGTGGTGATGGCCCGGTCCCAGTAGCAGGGGACGATGTCTGATGTCCTCTGTCTCTGTGCTTTGAGGATGAACACTTCCTCACTCTCCATCTCTCTGGGCTGGGGATGGAGGCGTATGGTGCAATGTTAGGGAAAGAAAAGACCCCGCGTCTCCATGTCAGACTCAGGCACAGTCCATTTTTTGTGTGTGTCTTCAAAAAAAAGAGATGCCAGGATATAGCATTCTGGAAGCCTCTGCCAGATGTCAGCCTTAGGGAAGAGGAAATGGGTTTCCAGACCGACTTTATTTCCTCTGTGGGGTCACCTGTTACTAAAATGGTAAGGTCAGGCTATATATATCCACTTATTTGTTTACTGTATTTTTTTTCTGACAAACGTTGTCCTTGTTATGAAAATGCAAACTTCACAGAGCTATGGGTGTGCAAAGTGAACAGCAACTGCGTTTCGCCCCACTCTTAGTGGCTTCGTGTGTGTTGGAAGCGTGAGGTTGAGGTTCTCTGACTGGGACTGCTTGACTTTGCCTCTTATAAAGTGGTCCCTGCCCAGGGGTAGGGGACAAGTGCTAAGGGGTTATATTCCAGAAGTAAAAAGACAGGTGCCTGGGTGGGAAAGTGTTTGCAGTGAAGCTCAGTGCAGGATGTTTATTAGAATCACCAGGGAAGATTTTTAAAATACCCACGCGGGGCCCCCACACCCAGCAATTCTGGGTTTAATTGGTTTAAAATTAAACACCTGCATGTTGGCATCTGTATGTTTTAAAATCTCTCCAGGTGGTTCTGTGTGAAGTCAGTATAAAAACACCGGTTCGAGGCTCAGGATAGGTGTTTCTGTGTTCTACATGGGTTAATATGAGTGGAAGAAAGTGGAGTTTTGGGTGATGGGTGGGGTGAGGAACAAAATGATCTATCCCTCGGCAGGGAAGGATGCTGCCTGAGGCTGCCCGGAAATGTGGGCAGAGCTGCCCCCTAGTGGACATCAGAGGCTGCAGCAAGGCCCCGCTTCTCTGAGCCTTAAGCTGGGCTGGACGGAGAGCGCTGAAATACGGTGTCAGAAGTGCTGAGTGGATGTGGAGTGTGAAGCCGTTAAATCACACCAGCAATGAGCCCAGATTCATCAGCTTCCAGCTAGAGCAGAAGAAAGAGGCCGGGTGAATGTGATGGACGCTCACCCAGAGTATGGCCAACAGAGCCAGGCCTGAGGGCATGTGGCAAGTTTGGAGACCAGAATGTGCAAAGGGCATCCATCTGTCATGCGGGATGTCTCTGTTGGGGGGCCGATCCTGGAAGGAGTGCAGACGGTCTCCTGTGAGCCCCTTGACGGAAGGCGTCCTGGGCATGTTGTCTCGTGAGGAGGCCAGGATGGGAGCATGCAAGATAGGGACTGGGTGACGATGCAGATACAAGAGGAGGCGGGGGGCATGGCCACCGCTGCTCATGCCAGTTACCTACACAGAGAAAGAGCTGACAGGGTCACTTGGCTCGCTAGCTGTGCACCCTGTGGCAGAGGAGCATCCATTCGGCAAGGGTTCCCTGGGTCCAGTTCACCCTTGGAGGCCCAGGCACCCTCTCCGCCAGCTGGGGAGGCACCTGCCAGATCAGCCGTTGACAGCCAGAGGCATCCATGCTACCTGGGCTTTCTGAGTGCTGCCGAGTCTCCACCTCTCAAGGGAAATGTATCAAGAAATCCAGGCTCATTCCCAAGCTGAAAGATCCTGCCAACTCACATTTACCTGGGACTCCAAACCTGGTGACCCTTGATGTCACCTTGGGTCCCTTATGTACTTGGAGCCCTGAAGTGTAAGGCAGGGCGCTGGTCCTGGCTGGGGCCTTGATGCAAGGTCTCCTGAAGAGTTTGGGACCAGATTCCCATATGAGAGGAGAGGTCTCTTCTAGAAAGTGGGCAGTCAGGAAAGTGAGTAAGAGACAGATTAAAGGAATATTATGGCCTTGGCAGAACCAAGAGCCCAAGTGGAATCTCAAAGATGGGAGATAGGAGGATGTCATTTTATGTGAAAAGTATCCCAGAGAAATTGCTGAAAAGCAAAGCCTTGTCTTGTCGCACATTAGTCCGCAGAATTCATCCAGCATCAGGCCGACATGTTTCAGCTCTTACTGTGTGTCAGGCATTTCCCACACACCGCCTAATTTTCACAGCAAACCTGCAAGGAGGCGGCATCTCTGGGCAGGTGAGGAATGGGAAGCTCAGAAAGGTTTAAGAAATGCCCCCATGGCCACGAAGGCAAGTAGAGGCAGAGCAGAGATCTCCAACCTGGGGCTTCTGGCCTCTTAGCCCCAGGTGGACTCATGGAACTATGGGTGCTGTGGGGATGTCCTCCTGCATTGGTGCCTCGGGGGCTTGGAAATGTGGGGAGAGTTTCAGGGGCAGCTGCTTGGCACTCCAGATGGCTACAGGGGAAACCGATACCTGTATTAAAGCATTCCAGCCTGAAGGTTTGTTCTATCCTTTCCCCTCCTCCTGGAGTCGTTGATATTATTATTTGCCAGTCTAGCCTTGCTAGTGGGCATACGGAGGCGGCCAGAGCGACAGGCAATGCCATCGATTAACCTGCCTTCTGCAGGCTCCCACTGACGTCCTTAACTAGCACTTACTGAGCACCTTCTGTATTTCAAGCATTCATTTATTTAGGCACTCACTTCCATTTAATACTCCAAACAACCCTGGAAAGTAGGTGTTCTTATTTTTTGTTTGAAGAGACCGAGACTGGGAGAAGTCAAGTAGCTCGCCCAAGATCACACAGCAGTTTTTTCAGAGCTAGGAATTCTAGTTCAGGACTGGCTGACCTCAACGCTGCTTCCACATTTGTAAGTTCTATACACATGTGGTTGTTTCCAGGAAGGGACTAGAAAGGCAGATGTGAAGAGTGGTTAGGGTCAATTCTAATCCCTTGTCCACTTCCCTCCAAGGCACCACTGCCACAGCTTCCCTGCCAACTGTCCTAAAAAGAAATTGTTTTGGCCGTCCAGGTTTCCTCCATAAATTGGAGTAGCATCTGGTCTTCACAGAGAGCCAGGCATTCCGGGAGCCCATAACTGAGGTCCAGATGACTTCTGGTTTGAGCCACCAGCTGGCACCAGCTCCCCTGGGAGAGTATCTGTGGGCAAAATCAGATCTACAGACCAGTTATTCATTTGCCCAAATCAGGAGACCCAGGAAAATGGTTCTGTTTAGACGCCCCAGAGATGATCTGAATCCCAAGTCTGCACCCCTACTTTAGTTTCCTAAAGATGCTGTTTCCATCTGAGAGCCTGCCCCATCTCAAGCGTGGATGCTCATGCACTCACCGGGAAGCCAAGGCAATGCACCTTACCAGGTATCCACACTGGGGTGGCAGGGGCACCTCTGTCTTTGTATACTCCACAATGCCTTTTCCAGACTCTAAATTTGAACCTCAATGAAAACAGAAAATTCTTTCATAAGTTTGGCATCAAACTCATTTGACAGCAAAAATTGGACTTGACCCTATGCAATTTATTTATCCCCTGGTGTGAATATGTGCATATGCATTTTGCTGCAGAAGTCAAAACTGATGGGTTTGACTATGAGGTGCTGCCACTGCAGGGCATTATGTAACATGTGGTGTATGCGTCACGTATCTTTTCCAAAACGTTCTCCAGTCTGGCCCCACTGGTTCCAGTTAAGGGGTGCAGCCTTGTTGTTTTATAATGCACTGTATTCAAGCAGGACAGATCATCTCCTGACCAGGAAGCAGATGGTTTGCTTATATTCATAAAGAAAGCCTTCCCAACCCTCTGTGGTCAGACTTGGTGCCTGGAATTCCATCGCCCGGTGTTTCATTCTTGGCTGTCCTCTCTGAGAGGTGGATAAAACCAGAAGTCACTTACACTTTTATGTGGATTAGTCCTTTTAGAGATTTCCTCTGTTGGAGAAAGCAGCTTGAGGCAAGCGAGTCCTTGTAGAGGGCCACCAAGTGCTAAGGAGAGGGAGATGGGACAGGACTGAGGCCCCAGACAAAGCGCAGGCCCTGGGCAGGGCAGACATCCTGCAGGACAGGCAGGCAGCGCTGGGAGAGATCTGCACACCGCCTGGAGCCAGGCCAGGACGCAGCCCCAGTTGCTCACCGCTCTCCATTTCTTGGTGCACAAAGGGCAGCTGGCTAGTGGCCTTCAGATTAGATAAACCCTTTCCCCGGCAGGGGTCACTCAGGTTGGTGACAGGTCCGGACCAGGCGGAGGCCTTGCACCTGTGCTTTCCAGTCCCCTAGTTCTGAGCAGGAACTGCAGGTGCCAAACCCGGGAGTGGCAAAGGTGCTGCGCGCGCGGAGGCGGCCCCGGTAGGAGAGGCCCGGGGCATCTGAGGCTGTGTCGCTTTCATTTTTAGAGGCTCCTAGTTATTCACAGATGAAGAAATGCCAAAACAGGGTTACGTATATTTGAGTCAACTTAAAGGTGTGCGTGGACGGGGCGGTCCTTCCTCACTGGGCAGCGTCTCTGCTGCCTAGGGGCCGTTCAGGGGCCGGAGGATGCGAGGCGGGCGTGCCGGAGCGCCCCCTGGCGGGTGAGGCCGGTCGCGCTCCGCCGCAGACTCCGGGCTGCCGCGGGCAGCCGGTCGCTCACTCCGCCACCTGGCGGCGGAGGCGGGAACCGCAGGGGCGCGCGGACCCGGGGCGCCGCCGGCCCCAGCCCCGCGCTCCCTCCGAGGCAGCAAAGGGTTAAGCTGTCAGCGGCGCGATGTTAAACAGGTGTCAAAGGCGCCCCATATATCTGCAGATTGAAATCAAATTCTTTGCCGTATAAAAAGATAAATTACCCAGGCGCTGCCGCGCGTCCCACTCATCACGCCAGCGCCAGACGGCAAGCAATTTTTTTTTTTAATGTGCTAACGACCTAATCAAGCAATCAAGTCGGAGAAGATTGCAGAGTGACCGGGGCAGCCATCTGCCGGCGAGCTCCGCATTCATTTCCGCGGCCCCGCGCGGGGCGGGACCGGGAGGGAGCTGCCGGGGGAAGAGGGGAAAAATCCTAAACAAATTAACACCCAATTTTCCCCGTCTAATTAGTTAAATGAGAAGTGTTTGGGGTCCCCGGGGGAGCGGCAGCGGCTGCGGCGCGGCGAGCGCGGCCTCCCCAGCATTAATTAGCGCGGGTCAATGCCGCGGCTCCCGGGAGAGCGGCCGCTTTAATTTCCCGTGATATTTCAGTGCCTGAGGCCCATCGATTCAAACTGAAATTAACTTATTTTTCAATCAGCCCAGGGCTGCCCCTGGGGGTGACTCTTCTTTTGCCGCCTCCTGAATAGAGCGGGAGCAATTTTTCATCAGAAGCTGATACCTCGGCCGCGGGGGAGGGGCGCGGCGGGGGAGGGGCGCGGCGGGAGGGAGGACGGGGGTGGGGGGGACCCAGGGAACTGCGGGGAAGTGGATGGGTTTCCCGGAGCCTGCCCTCCCCGCGACCGCTCCTTCCCTGGGTGCCTCGGCGACTCCCGCCCCGGAGTCTGGGCCCCAGGGCTGCGGGGGCTAAGAAGGCATCGGCCGGGCCTGGGGTCTTTCTAGCGCCGCCGGTTTCCCGCGGGCCTCCCGCCTCCTGGAAGACCAAGGGGGCGAAGCTCTTGGTTCCATCAGCTGCTGGAGTCTCCGGAAAGCTGCTGTGGGAGACCAAGAAATCCTCCCTCCCCAAACACGGCAGGGATTCTGCGATCTCTTTCAAGAATGGCGAGAGTGCTGGGGAGACCCCCAGGGGACCCCGCTCTCACTCAGACCCTGCACAATCAGCTCTGGAGCCAGAGGAGCATTCCCCAGCTCCTCAGCCCTGCGGAATGCTGTCTCCATAACCTGACGGGGGGGGAGGGGGGGATGACTGCCCAGCCTCCCCGATGTCATTCAGTGAGGCCCAGAACTGGCGAGAGCGAGGAACTGGGGGTCAAACGCCACATGCAGGGCTCAGCCAAGATACGGCAGAGGAGGGAGGCTGACCTTGCCCTCCTGGGGGTGTCCCCTCCCTGCTTCCTGACACCTGGATGAAATGCCCTTTGCTCCCTGAGCTCACACTCACCTACAGCTTCCTGGACTACTCTGGCTCTGGGCTTCCAGCAGAGAGGGAGCCCTAAGGCGGAGACGGTGCTAGTCCAGTCCTGGGAAAGGTGTTTGTCCTTCTGCAAATCAGGAAAGAGATTCTGTTACACGCTGGAGGTGTGAGCACGTGCAGGACAGCTGCCAGGGCCGGGTCAGGCTTCTCAGCTGCAAACTGAAAACCACCCTGCCCACCTGCAAGACGCTGTCCAGGAGGTGGCCCTATCCCATCTCCCTAGAACTGCTTCAAATTAACAAAAAATAAGGACCCGTTTTGCCCATCTCGCGGGACTGATTTCCTCCGTCTGAACAGCCCCTGAGCTTGGAGGAAGCCCGGGCACCCCCGGGTGAGTGCCAGTAGCTAAGGGTGTCCGCTAGAGGAGGCTTCACTCCAGGCAGACACCAAGGTGAGGGCCTGAGAGGCACAGCCCTGACTTGTCCTCTGCGCCCGCAGGTTTGGTTCCAGAACCGCAGAGCCAAGTGGAGGAAGCGGGAGAAGTGCTGGGGCCGGAGCAGCGTCATGGCGGAGTACGGGCTCTACGGCGCCATGGTGCGGCACTCCATCCCCCTGCCCGAGTCCATCCTCAAGTCTGCCAAGGATGGCATCATGGACTCCTGTGCCCCGTGGCTACTGGGTAAGAGCCCGCATCCTCCTTGGGGCCCTGCCCCTGCTCCCTGGAGGAGGGGACAGAGCCCTGGGGCAGGGAGGGCAGCCCTCCAATGCAGGCCCCTCAGTCTACCTTGGGGGACTCAGGGCAGGGGGGCCTGGGGCCCGGTGTCCATCCCTTGTACCTACCTACTGGTGCAGGGGACTCTCATCCTGGACGGCTCTCTCTCTGCGGGTCCTGTGAGGAGGGTGTGGCTGTGGCCCTGGGGTCTGTACTCCTCCCTCGCTTGGCCAGAGGTGGGCTTATGGTAAATGGAACAGTCCCCTTGGGGGTTGAGGGGACCCCTGGTCCCTTTGGCCGCCATTTTGGCTTTGCCCAAAGGGCTTCTTTCCCCCAATCGCTCCACCTGCTATCTCCCCACCTGCCATCTGGGCCCATGTCTGGTAACAGCACCAGCTTATCTTGGGGTTGTAAGATCTGGAATCCCCAGAGGGAGGGATGGGGGAGCAAGTGCTATGGCCGAAGGGACAAAACAGGTGGCCCAGGGCCCAGGTGCTCAGGGCTTGTGGAGGAGTCCTCCGAGGGCCTGGTTCCCAGCTGCGGTTCTGCAGCCCTCCCTCCAGCCCCCCTCCTGTCCCCTAACCCCAGCCCGCCCGGAACTCGGCCCTGGGACTTGCGCGACTGCGGCGTGGGAAGTAAGGCTTTCTTCTCGTCCTTAATTCTGGCCTCTCTCTATCTTTGCCGTTTTCAGTTCAAGATGGCTTTCCCAGGCGCTTTTCTAAACCCAAATACCAACAATTCTTTCTAGGGATGCACAAAAAGTCGCTGGAGGCGGCAGCCGAGTCGGGGAGGAAGCCCGAAGTGGAACGTCAGGCCCTGCCCAAGCTCGACAAGATGGAGCAGGAGGAGCGGGGCCCCGACCCCCAGGTGGCCATCTCCCAGGAGGAACTGAGGGAGAACAGCATCGCAGCGCTCCGAGCCAAAGCTCAGGAGCACAGCACCAAAGTGCTGGGGACTGTGTCTGGGCCGGACAGCCTGGCCCGGGATGCTGAGAAGCCAGAGGAGGAGGCCATGGACGAAGACAGGCCGGCGGAGAGGCTGAGTCCGCCGCAGCTTGAGGACATGGCTTAGGTCAAGGGGCGCGCAGACGCCGGAGCCCCAAGACTCTGCTCTCCTCCGGGCCTGTGGTGCTGGGAGCTGCTCTCTGGGGCAGGGCCCAGGGCTGGCCTCTGCCCTCCTCCCCTGCCCCACAGGCCCCTTCACCCCGTGTCTGCAGGCACAGCTCAGTTCTGGCCGTGGCTTGGACCACGCTGAGACATCCCCCACCCAGTCTCGACCTCTCCAGCCTCGGCCCCCTCGTCCCAGCATCCCGGCCTCAGACGCCTTCTTGCTGCCACAGACCAGCCCCTCCAGCCCCTTTTGCTTAATCCCCTGGCACCTCCCGCTGTTCACGGCCACCCTGTCCTCTCTGTCCTCTTGCTCTAAAGAGTCCCCCCTTGCTGGCTCTACACCCTTGTGGATTCTGCTCCGCCCATGCCCAAAGCCCGCTGCTGCACTGGCGTTGCTCAGTGCCCGTGACAGCCGGGACATGGACCCCTGCACTGTAGCTCCAGCGGCCGGGGTGCCTCAGTCCTCAACAAATCGTCCTCCGCCTCAGCTTGTTCCTTCCCACCAGCCTGGGCCTGGGCTTCTGCTGTGTGACAATACCGCCCTGCAGGCCCAGGCACAACCTCTGCCACCTCTGCTCCCCCATCGGTGGGGTCCAGATTCCAGACTAAACTTGGAAGTGTCAGCCTGGGCCCCTAAGCCACCCTCAGTCTTATGCCCTGCCAGTGGTCACCCTCAGGAACCCTCCCCCTCCACGCCCAGCCTGCCCCACCGGTTCCTCCCAGTGGGAGGTGACAGCACAGCATGTGGTGATGTACAATACCTGTGGTGAGCCCAAGTCCTGTGCCCTGCAGCGAGGGACACCTCTCACAGAGGCTGC
>CAUYSK010030134.1:0-27271 GCA_963575035.1 Avahi laniger
CCAGTGCACAAATCTCTGTCTCAGGCTCTGTTTCTCGGGGAATCCAGGCCTGGTGGAAATCTCCATATCCTGGTATCCTGGCACTCGGGGTACGAGGCTGCATCCTGCTAACAGGACATGGCAGAGAATGGTTCTAGAATCACGTGGCCTGGATTAGAATCTGCTACTTACAGTGGTGTGACCTTACAGATTAGTTAATCTTCTCAGAACCTCAGCTTCCTTATTTGTAATATGAACATGATAATAGTATCTATCTCACCAGCTGTGGCGACCGACATAGCTCAGGTCGTGCACTTGGACCGGAGCCCGGCACATGGTCGCAGGCTGTAACGTTGGTATCAGTAGTAGCAGGTACTGCTCAGCGACCCCTCTTCATTTCCCCCGTTTCCTTGGATTCCTTGACATCACATTTTCCTGATTCAGCTCCTTTTCTCAGCATTCGTCCTCTGTTTGCCTTGCTGGCTCCCCCCCGCCCCTAATTTAGTATTCTCTGGGTTCTGCCCCTCTCCTGCTCCCTCTGCCTTTCCTCTGCCAGGTTCTCTCTCTGATCTCCCGCATGCTGCTGGTCAGCGGCCTGCAAGCCCTCAAGCCCAGGGAAGAGCCCTCGCAGTGGGCTGCGTGTATACTGGAAGGAATGCAGTTTTTAGGGAGGATGGGCAGACCTGTTATTTGTATGAATTAACCAGAGCATTGCCCTCTGGGCTGCTCCGAAAGTCAGTCTGTCAGAGCTTTTGAACTGTGTAGTGATTTTGTCTGCAACTTATGCCCTTGAGTAAGGGCACCTGCTTGTCTCGTAGCAGGGGCTATTGCCAAGGCTGATAGTGCAGAGACGGCAGGAGGAGGCAGCGAGGTGGCAGCCACTGTTTGAAGCTCTGCGACAGGAGACAGGGTGAAAGGATTCTGTGCAAGTCCCAGAACAATGAGGAAGATGAACCATTATTCTCCAGGCTTCATTTTTAGACTGTTTTGATAAGTACCTTAAATCTCACTTGTTTACAGATGCATTACAAGACTTCTAGGAAAACTTAAAATCCATGAAAATTATATACGAGAACTTCTACTGTTGGCCTGTGTTTTGGATTCAAATGATCTGTAACTGAACCAATGCAAAAATAGTTTCCAGCTTCACAGGTTAAAGTTAAAAAATGCAGTTCTAGGGCTGGGCGTGGTGGCTCACGTCTGTAATCCTAGCACTCTGGGAGACCAAGGTGGGCGGATTGTTTGAGCTCGGGAGTTCGAGACCAGCCTGAGCAAGAGCGAGACCCCCATCTCTACTAAAAAAAAAATAGAAAGAAATTATCTGGACAACTAAAAATATATAGAAAAAATTAGCCGGACATGGTGGCGCATGCCTGAAGTCCCAGCTACTCGGGAGGCTGAGGCAGGAGGATCACTTGAGCCCAGGAGTCTGAGGTTGCTGTGAGCTAGACTGAAGCCACGGCACTCTAGCCCGGGCAACAGAGTGAGACTCTGTCTAAAAAAAAAAAAAAAAAAAATGTGATTCTAGGAAAAGAAGAAGAGGAGGATGGGGGTCTTGGAAGGGGAAGAGATACTTCCGAAAGAGGCGAGGAGAGAAGGAAGGGAACTGCACCGGACAGTGCTTTCTCTTTAATATTCAGGAAGCCTTTGTAAGGATGGAGTGTTATCCTCCTTTTACAGATAAGGAAACGAGCTCAGGGCAGATAACCCTTCCTAAGCCACATTCAGGGTGGTCCGCCCTCCAAGCCCGTGTTCTCCACACTCCTCCTTGCGTGAGGAGCTAGCTGGTGTAGGAGAGGGCGCTCTGGTGCCATAACCTTAAGTTGATCTGTAATCAACTTCAATTTCTGTTATCACCTTTGTCACACATAGGGACAGTGCTACAAGGTCATGACTAAACAAGATGTTCCTAAGTCATGACCTTGATTTGTTTATAACACAAACCAATGACATTTTATGATGAATTCATAAAACCTCTCGTCTGCCTGCCCTCACCCCCACCAGCCACACAATCCCCCTAATTCAGGAAACTTTCGGAGAGCTTCAGTCCTGTTAATTTTCATGCTATCACTAGTTCTGTCCACTGTGGCCGAATGGATTGAACCTACTTTCGCTCTACCTTCTGAGCTTAGAGAATTCTGGAGGTGGGTGGGGCTGTGATATCTGGGCACTAGATAAGGCCCTGCGTGTGGCCAGCCAGTGAAACCCTTTCATCACCCGTGCGCGAAACATTCTTGCTTGCGTGGAGAGTGATGATTTGATGTACTCTTATGATTTGCTGCAAGGACAGGAGCAGAAGGAGAAACTATTTTGAAGAAGAGACTTCAGAAGAGAAAGGAAGATGTTTTCTTTCTTCTGTGCTTGATGAAAAAAAAAAAACACTTTGCATCTGAAATGTGGTACCTGTGGTTTTGACGAATGAAATTCCCAAGCCTTCACGTTAGACTTTCGTGGGTCTCTGACCTGGCTGCCGTCCCCCAGTCTATTCAGCTGAGCGTGATGGGAACTCTTAGTATTGGCAGTTGACAGTCACATGTAGCTGGCAGACCACCGCCTCAGATCCAGCATCTCAAGAGAGAAGTACTTTTCAAGCGAAGTGCGGATTAGGAGCTATGCTGGCCTCGTTGTGGTGTTGCAGGCCATGACGCTGGCTTTCCATGAATCTTAGATCTGAGAGAACTTTCCAAGATTCTTCTTGGTTGCCTCGAGTCCAAGGGTTTCATAAAGTCAAAGAAAGTCATTCTAGAGGACAGACAGTGAACCCAACGCATCCATTTTGCTTTCTCCCTTTATTCTGGCCTGTGAAATATTTTCCAATTATTTTTCCACGTTATTCTTAAGCAAGCAGTTCTTTGTGCTTTACTAGCTAGGCCTTCTGAGTAAGGGGTTGAGCCTTTTTTGCTTCAGAAATAAAATGTTCACAGGACTCCCCCTATGCGGAAATCCATTTGCAGGAGGAAAGTTTGAATTCTACCTCATGTTAAGAAACCCGTTCGAATTTCTTGCAAGTGGTCACTGTCTAACTACTCCCCACCCCCTCACTTCCAAGTTCACACCCTTCTGAGGTTCTGATTTAAAAGCCCTTAATTAGGGCGCTGATTAGAACCTAATCAGGTGGCTAATGAAGTAGTCGGAAAGCCCAGATCAATTAAAAAAGGAAAAAGCTTCCCTGGCCTTTTGTTTGTGGCCTCCACTGGAGATGACATTCTCTTTTTAATTGCTTTGAAACAGGCTTTGCTGAACAAATCAGACTGTCATTCATGCTCTGCTCCTGGTCACGTTGCCTGTGCCAGCCAGAGGCTGCACTGCAGCAAGAGGAAGGCCTCCGGACTCCGGAAAGCAAGGTCTTCCTCTTCTCTGTGCCCGTGCATCCTACACTGCTGCAGGGATGGCTCTGCCCACACGGCCCCCCTCACGCGCACTGAGTTTCTGAGATAACAGCTATAAATCCCGACTAAGCCGAGTTATTTAACCAGCACATCCCCCACGGTACATATGTTTACCCACCTGAAACAGTAACAGTAACAACTGAACCCAGACAAATATTTTCAATAATGTTTCCTCCCCTTTTCGTGCGAACCTGAACGCTGGACTCCAGACACAGAACTCTAGAGTTTTGATTATTATTTTTGCAGAAATAACAATAGTGGGTGTATTCTGACATAGGAGGCATTGCTCAGTAGAAAATGAGGTTGCTTTTCCTCACCTCGTGGTGTGCGAGGATCGTGGTGAAATCAGGCCTGCAAAGGAGACGGAAGGGGCTGGTGACGGGAGCCAGAACGTGGGACAAGGGAAAGAGGAGAACGGGAGGGGACGGAGGCGGGACCGAGGGCAGCACACGGGCTTATCAGGGCCAGGAAGAGCTATAGAGTGGCTTAACACAAC
The DNA here is from genome assembly GCA_963575035.1 of Avahi laniger. NCBI lineage: Eukaryota > Metazoa > Chordata > Mammalia > Primates > Indriidae > Avahi > Avahi laniger. The sequence continues at coordinate 3,865 of CAUYSK010030134.1, forward strand.
TCTTTAAAGAAAACATACCAAGCACCTACCGTGTGCCAGGCGCCGTGCTGAGTACAGCTTACAGAGCGGTGAAGGAAAGGACTCTTTCGGAAGACAGACAATAAACGAATGGTTGTAGATAAGTAAAAGTGTGCACAGTGCTGCAGAAGATAAATCCCGAGCACCATAGGCCTACCGTACGCAGACATCGCAGATTTCCCTGAGAAATGAAGTTCACACTGAGAAGTGAAGGTCACGTGACAGCGCTGGGCCCAGGGGGCAGAACAGAGTCCCCGGCAGGAGCAGCACCCAGACTTTCTAAGTGGGGGGAGCAGGTATTGTTCTAGGAACTCAGGACAGTCTCCCACGCTGCAGCAGAGAGGAGGGAAGGACTTCGTGAGTTGAGGCTGGAGAGGTGCCAACTCGTTGCCTTTTAAGCCACTTGAAGGGTTTTGGGTGGTAAAGGAACGGGGAGCCATGAAAAGGTTTTAAGGAGGGGATTCTTATGATCAGATTTGTGTTCTGGAAATATCCCGCAGGCCTGTGCAGAATGGATTAGGAGCCCGATGGGAGGAGAGGGGATTTCTGCAGTCATCCCAGTGGAAGTCAAGGGCGGCCTGGGACCAGGATGCTGGGGGTAGGGATGGGGAGAGGTGGGTAGATTCGCGAGAGCCTTAGGAGGTAGAATGAACAGGAATCGGTGGCTAATCGGACACTGGGAGTGAGGAAGAGTAGGCAAGAGTGGTCCCTAAAGGTATGGCTTGAGCAACTGGGGCACGGTGGGACCCTTTGCCGAGAGGAGCGGTGGTGGAGAGCGAGCGCGCCTGGGTGGGGATGGTGCGATTAGGTCAAGCGTTGGCTGCATTTAGCTTGAGGCCATCAAGGAGGGCAGTGGGATGGGTGGATCTGGAGCCCCACGAAATTCCCCTGGGCAGACGGCAGCCTGAGAGGAAGCTTGAACCCCGGGCAGGGGCTTGAGGAATCCCAGCATTTGGTGGTCTCTTAAAAGAGGAAAAATCTGGAATCAGCCAAGAAACTAAGAAGCTGCTGCCAGAGATAAGAGGAGAAGACCAGAGAGGACCTTTTTGTGATGCTTTTCATATTCGAGTCTTTCTGCGAGATCCCTGTGAATTGATAACCACTTCAGGCCTGCGAGCTCTGGTTTCCAAAAACATTCAAGCAACAACCCCTCCTAGAAAGTGATGCCTTTCGCAGATGACCCCTGGAGAGGCGGAGGCTGGGACCAAGGGCCTGCTCACCGGGCCTTCCCCTCCCCCTCAACCCCAGGTCCCACCATGAATCCCAAGGCTCCAAGGAAGGACGTTGGGACAGCCCTGCCCTGGAGGGTGCCCACTTGGGCCACTGAGTTCAGGGCTCCTTGGCATAGAGTAACCCGGATTCTGTTCTAAGGCTGAGCACCATGCGCCAACCAAAGGCCTGCCTCCTCTGCACCTAGAGAGCTTACAGAAATCCGATCTCTGGATTGGCCAATAAATGCCTCGATCCTTGAGACCCAGCTTAGACATCGTTTATTTCATGAGCCTCTCTAGGCCCCTGATCAGAACTGACCTTCCTTCTCCCCTTAAACAGGCTGGTTGCACTCAGGCACTGATGACTCGGGTATTTACTTCCACACTCTTCTCCCCTGCTAGACTTTGAGTTTCTCAAGGGCAGGGACTAAGCCTTTACAGCTTAAAGCCAGGATGATGTCTGGCACAGTGTGTGTGTTCAATAAGTGTTTGCCGAAGCGAATTAAAAACTGCATTGAGTTCAACGTGGAGGGACCTCGGGAGTCTACATCTCGGGTAGTCTACACCTCGGGTAGTCTACAGCCCTTCCTTCCTGCATACAAAGGTGAGGCTGAGCCCCAGCTCACTGCTGACAGAACTGGTTTTGGAATCGTCACTCCTGATTTCTAGTTTTCTTAGGATCTTTCTTCATGCTTAAAAGCCCAAAAGAAGAGTTAACAGCCCTGAAAAAGTATGTAAATGTTGGAGAAAAAAAACTCCCTCATCTGCAAGCCGTAGGTGGCTCTAGCTGGTTTAAATGATGCTATCTCAGTATCACCCACAGGCCCACAGCATGAAGTGACTTTCTTTGGAGTCATTTTTCCTAAGTCGAAGTGGGACGGTCTCTCCTACTTGTCTCCACCACCTGTCACGGATGCTCTGCCACTTTTAATTCCTACCTTTGAGAAGGGCCCACTTCTCACATTCCTAGTGGAAATGCTTTGTTTGTTTGTTTTTAATCTCCTCTTAAAGGAGTTGGCCCAGGGATGGTTCCAATATAAAGCCTCCAAGGCTTTCTCTGCGTGAAGGAGGAGGAAATTCCTGGGCGGGGGAGAGTGAAGGTAAAACTGGCCTCTCTTCCTTGGAGACAGAGTAATGGTTCTTTGTGAGAAGACTGGTTGAAGAGGGGCTCTAAAGAGCCATCTTTGAGTATAAAAGCCACAGTCTCTTCTCTCCCACCGTTAGTGGTAGCAGTGCTGTGACCCTCGACTTAGGAGGGATGGGCCGAAGGGCCCGAGAGGCCGGCTGTTCACTTCTGCTTTATCGTCTACCTGGGTCACTTACTGGTTTCCCTTTAGACCTCCTCTTTACAGCCTACACCGCCTCCCAGCCTTTGGCCAGGAATTACTGTCGGCCTACCAGTTTTGTTGAGGCTGTGGGAAGAGCAAGAGCTCAAGACTTGATCCTGTGTTCAAACCCCACTTACCAGTGTACAATCTGTCTCTTAACCTCTATGAGCCTCAGTTTCTTCTTCTGTAAAATGGGGCTAATAATTCCTCCCTACCAGGGCCATCGTGACGATTGGTGTAAACAGTACGGCAGAGCGCTGAGCCCATGCGGTCACCTAATAAACATTTGTTGTTAATAAACCAAAGTTTTTTTTTTTTTAGGCGAGATCATTACAGTTTTACTTGCTTTAATTCTTGCACATCTAAAATGGTATGATTGATCCGTCTGCCCACAGTTTTCATGAGAGCGGGTGTCTAGGGCAATCAATGGCTTGCCGCTCTAATTACTGTTGTCAATATCACTGTTGCAATGCTTGCCGATGGGATGGTCTCTTTTAGAGATAGATTCTTGGATAATAAGTATGCAATAGTTCCCTGTAGCTGAACACTATACAAAGAATGCAACCTGGTTGCTTTATATGTTTTGTCTGTTTTGAATTTGAAAAATATGAATTAATCTGTCAAAATAAAAAGAAAAAATGTTTAACCAATATTTTTTAACCAACTAAGCAACATTTTAACTCAACAAAATGTTTAACCAACCAAATGGGGACACTTAGACTAATTAAGTCTGGATTCTGTAGCTACTCGGGGTATCCTTGGCAACTATTTAGGCGAGAGCTGAGCTTCCCAGAGCTCTGCTTTCAGATGGAGGACACAGAAAGGTTATACTTTCAAAGCTCTTTTTGTCTGTCAGCTAGTGTCTGCAGGCAATGTATGCTTTTTAGAGAGCCTGTTGAATTACAAGGAATGTGTGGGTGGCCAGATTCTTTCCCTTGGATAGAAATATTATACTTTTGAAGCTGATGTCTGGTCTTGATTAAATAGTTCTTTGGTTAAGAGGCGGCATATAACAGTAACTTAACCCTAGTTTTACAGCGAGCTTAAGGATGACACTCTCTTATATCCTTATTCCAGAAGCTGTCACTTTGCTGTTCATGGGCCCTTCCCTAAGGAGCTCTGCTACTTGAGTTAGACCATTAGTAACATCAGCTACAATGACTGGATTCTCTTCATCTTTTCTTGCAGAATTGGGTATTTGTTGGAGACTGTTTTCGTACAAACTAGTTGCGCGTGAGAATATACCCCAAGGAAATAATTAGGAACGCCAAAAGGGCTAAAGAAATTCATCTCAGCATTACTCATGCTAGGAAAGCCTCAGAAACACCTGGAATGTCCAGCAATGAGGACGTGGCTAAGGAGATCAGAGCACACCATAAAACGGGAGTTTTATATAGCCATTAAAAATTGCATTTACGAGCAGTTTTTAATGGAATTTATGGGAAAATATTTATGACGTAATGTTAAAGTAGGGCATAAAATTGTATGCTGAGCCTTATCTTGACTTAAATCAAAAAAGAGATGCAGATGAAAAGACTGAAAGGAAATGTACTGAGCTGATAATTGTACCAAAGTTGTCACTTGGGCATGGGACCGTGATTTTTATTTTGTTCTTTATACTTTCCCATATTTTATAATTTTCACTGTAAACATAAATTACTTCAATTAAGGTAAAAATGTTATTTAACAAAAGCAAAGACGAAATCTCATGAGCTCAGGGCGGCGATAGTGGTGGAACCTTTAAATTAGAAATTGGTAGCGAGTGGCAGCTGTTGGATTAATGTTCAGCATCTTATATAACATTTCGTGGGAGGTTTTTAAGGTGTTTTATAGCACCTGAGCTCATTTTCATAGCCTCCCTGTGTGGCAGGCAGCAGGAATTGTAATGATTTTATGGATTAAAAAAAAAAGGCATAGAATGAACACTGGATTTTGCTTCTGTGACACCTTTAAGCTATGAAAGAAGGGTCCACACGAGGACATGCTGTCGCCATCCCTTACTCATAAAAGCACAGACGTTTAGGATTGGCAGGGACCTCACAAAGAGGAAACAGATGAAACAGTGAGGTAGCCTAGCATTTGAAAAGATAATTCCCATGTCTTGTTGTTTAGGATGGAGACTGTTCTAGAGGAGCTTTTTAGTTTAACACATAGCACTATTCCTGCAGAGAACCTTTAAAAAAAGGTGTGTGTGTGGGGGGAGCCCGAACTGTTACAGATGAGACTGGAGACAGAGCAGGTAGGAAGACTATTGGCAGCCAGAGAGAGTGGGCCCCATCTCTCATGCTTGCTGATTTCCATGCCACCAGCCCATCTATGATTACTGTCACATTTAGGGTTCAGGACACACTCCTCTCAAGGTGACACAAGAATTCTAAGCTTTGCTCCCTCCCAATAGTTTATTGAGGTGGCCACAGTCCTGATTCAGAAGAGGCAAATACACACATCCCCAACAGTTGCCACTGCTAATATTTGGCCATCCTCCATCTGGTGACTCTGGGATGCAGGCGTCTTCCATCTAGTGTTGCTACCATCTCAACAGGTGGCTTCTAGGGTCACTGAGGCGGGGAAGACGGCACTAAAAAGGTCATGCACTGGCTATTAAATGTTGTGTCCAAACATGGCAGGTCACCTCCACTCATATTTTATTGGCTCAAACTAGTCACTTGGCTTTGCCTAACTGCAAGGGGATTGGAAGTTTAGGAGAGCACACGGGTGTGGGTGTGCTCTCTGTACATGTCTCTGCCACCTTACTAACGTTAATCGAGCCCTTCCTGTGTGCTACGCACTGTTCTCAACACTTTACATGGCTGATCCTTTGTAGTCGTCACCCTGAGGAAGTAGTTACTAATATCTGCATTGTAGTGTACACACGATAAACTGAGCCCCAGACTGGTTAGGTAACTTGCTCATGTCTCACAGCTAGCAGGTAATGGGATCAGGATTGGAGCCAAATAGTCTGACTCTAGGGTCTGAGTTCTTCACATGTGCACCTGCTGCCTCCCTAATGCTGTCTCCCCTGGATGGATTTCTATAAAATTACAGGCAATGTAAATAAAACACCTGATACGCAGTGCCTGACATGTAATAGTTACTCACAAATGGCAGCTATTTCTATTATTGCTGTTATTGGCTACCTAAATCCTTTCTGAGTCAAGGCAGGATATAAATAGATGACTGTGTGATAGAGCTTTATTAAAAGACACCTCTTTGGCCCTGGCATCTGGAGTTGCATGGAATGTTTTGATACAACCTTGCGGAGAAGTATCAAGTAATTACCGTCATATGGAAGCACTCTGGCAAGTCGTGCCCATTCTTACCCTGTAATGGCACGAAAGCAAAGTCTACGTTTTCATTACTGGCCTGCCGTGTCTCACTACTGGTATTTGCAAGGCTGCTCGGAGCAAGATGTAAGGACACAACAGTAGTTTATTTCATATTTATTTTAATTAAACATTAGCACTGATCTTGACCTGTTCTGTAGGTAGTGAAAGCAAAAATGCTGCGCTGTAAAGTGATTTCTGAAATTCTTTGTCTAGCCAAAATATATGTGGTCTCGAAGCGATTCCCCGTTTCTGTCCAGCCATGAGTTAATTGATGTCACTGCTGTGCCTGCTAAGGAAGCCTGAGCAGCCGAGGTTGCCCGATGTGTGGGTGAGTGAGCTGGTAGCACTACCCAGAGAACAGGAGCTGTTTTGGAGTCTGCAGATTTACACAGACCAGTGAAGGGTATCACTGGGTTTGGGGAAGGACCGGGGCTTTAATGGTGTGCACAGACCCGTGCGATTGTGGTTGTCTGGTTGGTCCCATTTCTTCTTGCCAGGTAGGAGATGGAAGGCAAAATCTTAGCACTTGAGAGAGATTTCTCATTCTTCCTTAACACTGGGAATTGGGGGATGGATTCCTTTGATCTCTTACCTTCTTTCAAGGAGCCTGTTTTCTTCTATAGGTTGCAGCTCATTGTCTCTGACAAAAGACGATGCACTCCTAGGAGTCTCTGATTCATTGAATAAATTCTCCAGCATCAGGTGCTGTGTTCAGCAACGGGCCAGGATAGAAAGACAGGGGATCCCGCCCCAGCTCCACCGCATACAGATAGATAAACGAGAAACCATGGAAGACAGAACTTCAAACGTGCTAGATAGAAATGTCCAGAGGGGCGCAGAGGGGGCAGTGAACGCCAGCGATTGAGTTGAGGGTCACTGAATCACGTATGTGGATGCCGCATAGTACTATCACAGTAATCAGAACCCACAGGTGTTTACCGTTCCTGAGCACTGAGTAGGTCACACTAGGTAATGGAATTCCCTAGTACCATTTTGGCTTTTAACTGAACGTCATTTTGAAGGATCTTTGGATTAGGTATTGACACTTTGGCATTGGAAACTATGTCAGCCAGATATTGGATACAAGTTGGCAGGTCTTTAAAAAGAAGTATTCTGTAAAATAGCATGTATTCTCTCATTACAACTATATAAAAATACCTATGTATGTGGCCAGCATCCAAATAAAAATATGCATGATGAAGGTAGTTATTTTATAGTGGTGAGGTTATAAATTAATTTTTTATAAAATACCTTTTCAATATTGTATCGCCTCCTATTTAAAGATGGAAGAGCAAATAATTCTTCTGTTATAGCCTTAACATTACATTTTAACAAATCAGTGGGAAAAGCATCAATGGTGAGATTCAGAAAGGGGATCTTTAAAATAACTCGAGAATAGTCACATTTCATGGAAATTTTGACCTTTGGGTAGAGAATTTGAAAGGGAGTTGAAAACAGAAACACATTTTTGGGGAAATACAGGGAGCTTTTTATTTTTTTGAGACGGAGTCTCATTCTGTTGCCTGGCTAGAGTGAGTGCTGTGGCGTCAGCCTAGCTCAGAGCAACCTCAAACTCCTGGGCTCAAGCGATCCTCCTGCCTCAGCCTCCCAAGTAGCTGGGACTACAGACATGCACCACCATGCCTGGCTAATTTTTTCTATATATTTTTAGTTTTCCAGATAATTTCTTTCTATTTTTTTTTAGTAGAGACGGGGTCTCGCTCTTGCTCAGGCTGGTCTCAAACTCCTGAGCTCAAACAATCCGCCCACCTTGGTCTCCCAGAGTGCTAGGATTACAGGCGTGAGCCACAGGAAGCTTTTTAGAAGTCAGCAGATCCTGGTCATTAGGGATTTGCTATGGATATTTTTCAAACATCAGAGCAAAACTAAGAACATTTTAAATTTAAGAAGGGAAAATTCTCCCATAATCACAGAAATGCCGCAAACCAAACTATCTTCCTATTTGTTCCTTATACTCTAACATTTGCCCATGTATATACAAAAATTTAACAGCTGTAGATGCATTTTATTCAGTTTTTTCCCCCCACAAACGACTACCTGTACTTTTACCCAATACTGTTTTATTTAAAATATTCGAAAAGGGATTACTGACTACATTTTAAAACATTGTTATTCTGCAACATTTGTTGACTTGAACTATTTGACCTTCTCTAAAAAATAAAAAAAAATAATATCAAGATTATGGCTAAAAGGAAAGAGATGTCAGTCTTGTCATCTTCCACTTGGACAGAGATGAGGAAAGGTGATGGGTCATGGACGACCTGGACTGCCACCCCTCGGGGTGACTCAGCAGAGATTCTGCTGGCCCTAACGTCCCTTCTAACGCTCTCGAGCCTTTGCTTCTACAGGCTGACGATCTAGAACGTTGAGCTGCAAATGGAGACCGGGCGCAGAGCCTGCGCCGGAACCCTCTGGTGTCTTGTCCTGGGAAGCAGGGCACACGCGTGGCAGCACAGGCCACGCTGCAGGGTTCAGAGTCCGGGGCCTGCCTTCAGGAACCTGCCTGGCGGGTCCGCAGCCCTAACTAAGCTTTGCCCTTTTAAAACCAAATCGCTTTTTGCAGTTTAAGCTCCTGACCATTTCCTGTTCTGCCCGGATTCAACCTGCAGAGCTGGTGGCGCCCTCTGGGTCCGGTCCTGGGAGAGCAGCAGCCGCGGTGCTCGGCCAGGTGGAACCGCTCCGCAGACAGCCCGGGACCGCTCCCCCGGCCGCTGCCGTTGGGGGACAGCGCCATCTCGTGGGAGAAAGAAAAAAAACCCCATTGCTTTTTTTTTTTTTAAATTGGTGGACTGCCTTTGAAATGGATTGAGTCAACGTCCTCATTTGATACTCAAGGAGCTTGAGGCCGAAGCAAACCCAGAGAAGGAAATGCATCGATGCTACAGAACCTCATCATTTGAGACGTAGCTCGGCATTCTTGGCACTGTACCAGGGTAGGGAAACCAGAAGGTGAACAAGCTAATTTCGGTTGAGTGGCATTTCAGAGCTCTGCTGAGGTGGAGGTGAACATATGCTGTGGCTGATGTCTAAAGAGAAGGTGTCAGTTACTTACTGTTCTGTGCGAGGCCTGCCTTGGCTGGGCTCTCTCCGGGATGGGTGCAGCCAGAGCAAATTCAGTTGTCCGCCCCGCCCTTCCTGCCCTAATCTGCCCTGAAACTCAGCGAGAGATAAGACTATGTAAATTACACCGGATTAGGGAGCAACGTGTTCCTGGAGGGTGGGGCAGGGAAAGAGAGCTTGTAGGCTGCCAGCCCCAGCCTTCCCCGGCCCCTCTCTTCTCCTAAGGAAAACTTTTAGCCTCTGTTCTCAGTCCTACCCGCTTCTCCCACTTCTGAGAAACTCCTGCAACTCTAGGTTCCTGGTCCCCAGGTACGTAGGCTGCCGAGATCCCAGACACGCAGGACGCACCCTTGTTTGCTGCTCCATAGAGTCTGCAGCGACCGGTATTAAATCAGACTGCCCGAGGAATTGCTCGGTACTGGGCTTTGTAGGCAATCTACGGCTAAAAGGTATATACACCCACTAGACCGTTACCCACGATTGCGAAGGGGAAACGCACGCTGCATTATTCAGTGTCAGCTGCGGGGTGGAGGGAAAGGTTAAAGCCACTGCCTAACTTCAGTCCTTCAAAATAAAATCCTAAATGTTCACTTGAAACATATGGCTATGCGTTGGGATAAATCTCAGTCTAGTCTCTCCTGGCTGCCCCAAGTCAGCAAAAGGATTTCTCAGCTGCGTTCTCTTCCTTCAGAGCCTGGGCCTTCCCTTGACTCCAGGACCGTCATCCCAGCAAGAAGGATGAGCCCATCTTGCCTTAAACTGAAGATGGAAGATCACCTGTAGAGTCTTAAGCTGGAATTATGAGTATGACAGGTGCGCTGCTAACCTTTAAACCTTCTCCTTTGATTTCATTTTTTAACTAAAAAGCTGGGTAGAGTAGGGGAAAGTTTTAATGACCTTTCTTTTTCTATCCCAGGGAATCTAACTCAGGGACTTTTGTGGACTGGAGTGTCCTGAACTGGCCAAGCCTTGAGAAAACCTTGGGTGCCCAGGGCGCTGGCTGAGTCAGCAGCATCACATGGCACGGCTTGCCGTGTGATACAGGCAGAACATTCTCTAAGTTCTCTACATGACACAACCTGCTGCCAGGCAGTCCCCAAACAGAAAGCCCGGCCCTCGCCAGACCCTGCCTCACCTGCTTCTGTCGTCTCTCCAGACCCACTGGCCTGCTCTCCAAAACTCATCCTCCTCCAACGGGCTTGGTTAAAACCGGGCTTCGTTGTGGTGTCCCGGAGTCTGCTGAGATGCAGACACACAGACAGTCCTGCTTTCCAGACCAACACGTCCCTGGAAAAGGAGTTGTAAAGAATGTCTTCACGATGCAGGCCTATTTTCCCGCAGGAACATGGTATAGTTGGGGTGCACGTCTAACCAGAGACCCGGCACCAAATGCATCATGGCCATATCCCCAGCACGGCCTAAAAGCCACGGTGTCCTGGAACCTCTGTGGTCGTTTATCAGAAAAACCCTCCGACGGGCCTTGTGCTCTAGATTCTGGCAGGGCCTCAGCTGGCTCCTCATGTCCGGTGCTGAGCTGCTCCCTCCCCAGCCCCTTTCTTTCCTCTCCTGGCCTTGATCTTGAGCTCTTAGCCCCCTTGTTGCCCCATGCTGGCTGGCTGTTTTCCTCATTGAATTCCTTTAGCTAAAAGGCTTTTGAACAATTCACAATTTCATGTGCCCTCCTGATCCCCCGGCTCCCACGTTTGCCATAGCCCACCCTGTGTCGAGCAGCACCCCAGACTATCATAAGAGCACCTCCCCACATTGGTGAACCTAAGGGGAGCCCCCATAGCACTGAACATGCCTTACATCTGCTGTGCCTTACGGGAAAGCGTAACTACGTAGGGCCTTCATTTTTCCAGAAGATATTGATTGAGTTCTTTCTACGTGCCAGGCCCTGTCCAAGGCACTCAGGATATAGCTGTGAATAAAACATATTAAAATTGCTGTTTCTGTGGCACTCTAGAGGGGAAGGCAGAAATAGCATTTGTCTGACGAGTGGAAAGACCATTGGCTTGGGAGTTAAGAGGTCTGAGGAGCCAGTCTGGATGCTTCCACCAACCAGCTAAGTCACTTCTCCCTCTCTGATCCGGTCTCCTCATCTGGAGAATGAAAAGATGGGACCTGGTCACATGGGAGGACTCTAGACTGTGACCATCTAAGGGTGCTTTGATTTGTGACTCTCTTTATACTGCAGCCTCGTTGGCTTCTCAGCCAGGAGAGTAGAGCTCCCCCACCTCTCCTTCAGTGGAGCACTCAAGCCAGCTCCCCTCTCTGCCCTTGCAGTTCTTTTCTGCTTTGATTATTCTTTGGTCTTAAGAAAGAAAGAAGAGAGAACACTTCTCCATCAAGTTAGCCTGCCTTCTGCTCTTCCCCTCCGCCCTCCCTTCCCTGCTTCCATGGGGTCACAGACATTTTTCAAGAACCATGAAATGACTCCTTCTCCAAAGATGGTTTTTGTGGGTGGAATGCCTCTTTGGGGTGACTGTGATGCCTTTGGGAGCATCTGTTCCCTTCAGCATGCCCAGGGAAGCAGGGGACAGACCCCAGGGAAGGATTCAGTACAGTTGGTGCAACAGAACCACTGGAAACCAATTAACAGGCTGAAAGTCGGAGTAAGGACGGTGGCCAAAGAACAGGCGCCCCGTGGCAAACAATTACCAGTGTGGGCAGGGACAGCAATGTAGGTCAGCTCTCAGCCGGGAAATAGTTTTACAAGTGCAAATGCGAACCCCTTCTGGAAGCAGAATCTAGGTAAAGGATTTTTTTTCTGTATTAGGGAGGATGACCACCTGGTTGCTCTGCAACTCCCCTTGGTTTCTAAGCTGGTCTTGGCATCTACCTCCCTCCAAAAAAAAGAAAAAGAAAAAACAAAGCGGCTCAGAGGCCTTCTGACCTGACCTTCTGGTTGAAGAGCATGAGAGAGGAGACTAGTTCCTGCTGTGCGGACCAGAGCTGGGCTCCAGAGAGTATGCCAGTACCGTACTTCTACATTTTTCAGGACACTGGATATTTTTTGGTGCTGGCGTGGTGGATTACTTTTTTTGTTTGTTTTTTTGAGAGCCCGCCTTTCAGGATCTACAGTGCTTGTAAAGATTTTTCCCAATTTGGGATGAATATCTGGGGAGCCTGAAGTTAAGATCAACATCCAGGCTTTAAGAACCATTCTGGCAGGGGTTTGGTCAAACAGAAACAGACAACTTCGGGGTTCAGATCTAATCGGTTATGAAATCGAGTCCCACCAGCCTTTTGGCACTCAGATCTGGAGGCTCAGGTCGATGAGAGCTTCTTGCGGTTTACAAAGTGCTTCTGCGTTTACTCTCTCTCTGTTCCCCAGAACAGCTTTGCAAAGTGGGTGGGGCAGGTGGGAACATCTCTGCTTTGTAGGTAAGGAAATTGAGGTTGGAAAAGGCTAAGAGCTTGTACATGACTGTCAGGACTGGGGTAAGATCTCCTCGTACCAGAGTCTTCTCCCCGACACCATGGTGCGTTTGGGGCGTGTTCTGAGAGAGCTCTGGCCAGACGGGGCAGCTGTACTCATGAAAACATATTTCTGGTATCTTGTGGTTAACTTTATTCTAGGAAATACTTTGGATTTAGTAGCAGCTCATGGGAGGCGGGGCCTGATGATTGCTTGGCAGAGGCGTTTAGCCTACTGGCTACACCTTCCCGCAGAGGCCAGACCCACAGAAGCCTGGCAGGCATTTTTCTATGCGGGTCCTGCTTCTGCGTCAACCAGACCAGAGAGGAAGGTGCGTCTCCCAAATATCCGTGGCGCCCCAGGGCCGTTCCAAAGGGTTTCAGAGGCTCTGTCCCTGGTCCTCACTCCCGTGCATTTTTGCCCCGAGACTGCTTTCCTCACTGCCACACTTTGACCTCTGGATTTGTGGGAATGTTGACCAAAGCCCGAGAGTCTCTCCTTGGGGCCCTGCGTGGGGCAGCTCTTTGCCACATGGGCTTCCTGCTGGCCTTTTCCTCAAAGAGCCAAGGACTGTCATCCCCAACTTAGCAGCTTAAACCTCCATCCATGAAAAACACCTGCTGACAGCTAGTTATTTATAATAAGAAATACAGCATTCGTTAAAACGGTACATGAGGAAATTTGCAAAAGCGGTTGTCTAGCATCCCTGTGGTCTTGGTTAACTTAGCCAGCGGAGTCGCCTTCCCACGGGAATAACATTAGAGTCCTGTTTTGCCTCATTTCTGACCAGGTGCACTAGTTGTACCTCATGCTGCCCCTCGCTCCCCAAATATTGTTCCATGCAGTGAACGCTTGGCATGAAACAGCCTCCACGGCACCCTCTGGGGTGTCGTTATGGAGGGGTAAATGTTAGGGGTGAAGGAACTCATTGTGTGCCTGTAGGAGTTCAATGTCTTTTTTAAAGCAGGAATTGAGAAGTGTGACTAATGAGCACACTGTAAAAGCCACAGACCACCTCATTAAATGTTAGAGCCATTTCCCAGGTTGGGTAGAAATGAAAATCCTCAAAGAAAGGCCACCTCATTAATCAATGAAGAATTTTTTTTAAATGTGGTAAATAGTCAAGAGACATTTCTAATGGGAGAAAAGCATTCACCCGAGGCTTTCAAACCGCCCCCAACCAGATTTCTGGTGGGATGTAGAGGGACGAGAGAGGTGAGGGGAACAGGCTTCTCACACGTTGCGCCCTGTTAGCAGGCAGCGGCTGGGGTGTGATGTCAGGGTGCATTTGATCCTCTCTTTTTTGCGAGGACCCTTCTGTCACTGAGGACTTGCGTACTTTTCTGGAGCCAGCACTAGGGTTGCTGTGTGGTTAAGAGGGAGAATCCTCTGGGCACAGTGGCACACACCTGTGGTCCCAGCTGCCTGGGAGGCTGAGACTGAGGCGGGAGGATCACTGGAGCACAGGAGTTCGAGATCAGCCTGGGCAACATAGTGAGACCCTCAACAAAAAACAAACAAACAAAAAAGAGAATCCACAAAAAGCTTCAGTGCCTGGCACACAGCAAGCATTTGGGGTATTTGCTGTCTCGCGTTACTCATAACATCATTGCTGGGGGATGCGTCCCTCTTTGTGAATGGAGAAGTAGAGGCAGAGATTGGGAGGACCCGCTGCCCTTGGCCCCTGCAAAAGATTCCATCTGCTCTCGGGCTTACCTTTCATGGGCTGGTCTGACTCAAGTGACAGCGTTGGAGGAAGCCCAGGTGGCACGTCAGTGGGCATATCTTGGCCTGGGTTTTGCCGAGACGGTAGCACTGACCCGCCCGGCGGGGCTGTATAGACAGAAGCTCCAGGCTGTCCTGTACCAAGAACCTCATTCATTGCTTAACGGCTTGCAGTGAGGCTGCACTTAACACTGCAACGGCCTGAGCGTGGGGCCTCCAAACTGATCTCCCTGCCTCCCTGAGGGTGTCTGTCTCCTCCTCAGTGACCCTTTATGCAGCCACCAGAGAGGCCTGTCTGAGACCAGCTTCTGATTTGGGCAGAGATACACCCTTGTGTTAAAATCCCTGCTGGCTCTCCTCTGCCTGCAGGTCGGGTCCACACGCCTTAGTGTGGCCTTCGGGGCCCTCTGTCATCCCCTCGCCGAGCAATCACCCAGGAAGAACCAGCTCCAGCCACTCTGACTCATTGTTCACTGGCAGGGCGGGCCTCTCCCTGGCTCCACGCTCGGGGCGTGCTCTGTCCACAGCCTAGAAGGCCCTTCTCTACCCACTTCTCTGCCCAGCAAACTCCCGTTTCATCACTCAAGGTTCAGACGCAGGGTGACCCCCCCCAGTGGGGCCTTTCCTGACTTCCTGGAGCAGAGGGCTTGCTGCTGACACCTGTTAGGGCACCGTCACATACTAGCTAAGGGGGGAGCCCTTGCAGGGCAAGTCTGAAACCCCAAGGCCCGGCCTGGAACCTGGTGCATAATAGACGTTTAATGTTTGTTGACTGAAGCTCCGTGTGTAATGCCACCTATTACAGCAATTTTCTGAAGGTCTGAGTTGAAGGGTGAGATACAGGGCTTGAATTGGGTAAAAGATTCCTTTTTTGTCTGTGCCCTAACAAATAAAAACCAGCCTGGTGGCGGGAGGTAGGAGTTGGGAGTTTCTCTTCAGACATCGCCTCTTCAGACTCAGCTGTGTCCCAGCTTGGAGAGGGACCCCAGGGAGTGTTGTTGTTGTCTGTCTCTGTCTTCACACACTCCTTCGTGAGCAGAGACCTCCTGCCTGGCGAAGGCCAACGTGTTTCCTGTTATTCAATGGCCGGCCGTGCTCCACGCTCCCCTCCTCCAGCTTCTGTACGGGGTTTGGGTATCGCCGAATAGTGCAACCGGCCTTGGAAAACACTCTCTGGGACTTGTCATATGCAGTCTCTTCAGCCTCCTTCAAAGACTTAGTGTGAACATTTACACCAGAAACTGTCTAAGACGTGAAAATTGTGTAATTGATGAATAGGAGGTGGTAAACACCATTACATTGTCTTGTCTTTTTTTTTTTGAGACACAGTCTTGCTCTGTCGCCCCAGCTAGAGCGCAGTAGTGTCATCGTAGCTCACTGCAACCTCCAACTCCTGGGCTCAAGTGATCCTCCTACCTTAGCTTTCCGAGTAGCTGGGACTGCAGGTACATGTCACCAAGACTGCCTAATTTTTCTATTTTTAGTAGAGATGGCATCTCACTCTTGCTCAGGCTGGTCTAGAACTCCTGACCTCAAGTGATCCTCCTGCCTCGGCCTCCCAGAGTGCTAGGATTACAGCCACCATGCCCGGCTGTCTCCTCATTTTTATAATAACAAAGTGGAGAGGCACCAGGACTTAGAATCAAAATGTCCTCAGAACTCCTTAGCAGGGGTTCTCAGCTGGGGGTCGGGGCGAGGGTATTTCAGAAGCACCCAGGGGGTTTTTCTTGCACAGATGGGCTGATCCTGGCGCCCTCCCTCCCCCAGATTCTAGAATGCCCCTCCCCACCCCCGCCACCTGCCCTGCTGCAGGCACTGCGCAGGGCTTCGCCACTGGAGACTCTGGGTGTGCGTCCAGACCTGTGCTTGGTGGCTGCGCCACCCTGGCCGAGTCACTTTTCTCTCTGAACTCCATTTCCTCTCCATAAAAGGGAGACAAATGTTTGCCTGGGAGGAATAGCCTGAAGATCCAACAAGAGTCAGCTATGAAGTTTCTGGTAGACACCAGAACAAATTAGTTCCATTCTCCTGTCCTTCCTCACCCCAGGTTCTACTGAAGAAACTGCTGCCACGGGAAGCCACGTGAGTCAGTACACAGGGCACCGTCACCCTCATGACAGTGCCCTATAGCTTTGGCACAGAGGAGTGAGGCCTTGGACAAAAAACACAGCCCCATTCCCTCTTCCTTCTACTGCCCGATGAAAGCTCTACCCACAGACGCTCCGTGGCAACAGGTTCCACAGATTTTAACTCGTGTCTGCGGGCCGGCCACTGGCCGCAGAGGTTTCCACTGGATTTAACCACTGAGGGTAGGTGGCTGGTGAAATGTGGCACGCTCCCCCAGAGGCACACCAGGTGGCGCTGTGGAGAGACTGGACGGACACGAGGGAGGGATGGGAGAAGAGCCCTTGGGGAGGGGCAAGGCAGTCTCTTGAGGCAGGGCCGTGGAGGGGCCGTGGCAGCAGTGGACAGAGGGCCTTAGTGGACCACCAGCTCTCAGGCACTCCACTCAGGAGCACTCCTCTGAGTCAGGGTTGCATTTGAGCACACCGAAAGCGCCTCCACCCACTTCCTTACCATTTTCGTACTGTTTTAAAAGTGAGAGTAAATCCCTGCCTTGCAGAGTTGTTGAAAAGGGTGGTGACGTCATCATCACCCTTCTATGGCAATTGTCCACCAGGTGCGACGTTCAATGCCGAGTGTTTCAGGTGTATCTTCCCATTTCACTCTCACAACCCTGTGAGGTGAGCGCGCAACCCGCATTTTAAACACCGGGGAACTGAGGAACAGAGAGGCTCACTAACTTGCCCAGGGTGGCCTGGTTGGGGGACAGGAGACCTGTGATTGAGCCCTGGGGTCTGGCTCCAGGGGGTCTGCACTTCACCACCCACATGACAGAAAGAGCTCATTTCACCCTCGCAGCTGAAATAACTGTGGCCCAGGTTGTCCTCCAACGGTGGAGGCTAGGAGGAGGCTAGGTCGGCAGCACTGGCGCAGAGAAGACCCTCCCAGGAATGCGGGGACTCCACTTCCTCGTAGCTACTGTGCCATTTGCAAGAGGCCCCAGACCGGTGCACCAGCGGTGCGCTCTGCAGTCCGTGGGACATTCATCTGTTTATTCAATACTCGCTCGCCAGCCGGGCCTTGGGGGCCGGGGTACAGACAGGCAAGGTCCCAGCTCTCATGGGCCTTATACTGGGCTTGGGGAAACAGCTGATAAATAAATAAATCCACAAACAAGACAATTTCAGGTTAAAGTTAAAAATGAAGAAAAATAAAGGCAGGTTACCGAGGTAGAGATTGAGCGGTAGTCGGAGGAGGGGAGGGGAGGGAGGGATAACAAGCTGGTACAGGGAGCGGATCCTTCTGTATGATTGTTTAACTAAACGTTTCCTAATTCTGTGTCCTCCTGCAGGCAGAGAAAATGTCATTTGGCTTGTACAGCCGCCCTACCCTGACACAGCATCACTTTAGGCCCAGGCTGAGCGTGTTCCCCAAATGCCAGAGGACCTGGAGCTCCGTTAGGCTGCGAGCCTCGCTCGCTCACCCGGCCCCAGCTGTCAGCGGTGCCGAAACGCAGTCCCCTGGCCGCGTCAGAGGCTTCTATGGCAATGGTTGAACTTGAACCTCAGATTCAAGCATTTTTCAGAAAGAAGTCCGTTCATGCTCCTGGCTTTGCGGTAGTGCCTGCTTTTAGCAAAATCTCTAGTTCCAGGCAGTGAGGACGCAGACCCCAGGGGACAGTGGAGTCGGAGGATTGCAAGGGTTCTGAAAGATTGGCCAGCCTCTGTCTGCAGACAGGGAGCGTATAAACCATCCTGGTCCAAGGACAGAGCTCATAGAGGGACCCCCAAAATGTATTTGCCCCATCTGCCTCAGATCTAGCCCCCGAGCCCAGGTCTCAGTGATTTCCTTCAGAGACGTGGTCCTCGAAAGGGGCCCTAGCAAGGCCCTAAGAGTACCTGACTCCTTCTGTGGCACCGTCTCACCTGGAGACTGGGCTTCTGTTCCTGTGAAAACGTGCACTATTTAGGGAACAGGAACCCACTCGTCTGCATGGTCCCTTGCTGCGAAGAATGTATTCTCTTGATGGGGTAATGAGAGACCTGTTCTGCAATGTGTGGACGAGGACCAAAGCAGATGGACCGAATTAATCTGTGTGTGCCAGCTCCGCACAGAGCACTGCAAGGAGCTTTGGAAATCATGCCAAGCTCTTTGGGGATGGCAGCATTGTGAGACACGTCACTGTGGACTGGCTGAAGGCTTTGGGTGACCCAAATGTCCTAAGTTAGCCTTATGCCTATGACGCTGAGTTGCTTTTTGTTTTTTAAAGCAGGATCTTTAACAGGTTCATTTTGGGGAGGCTGGCACCTGTCACATGCGGAGCCCATCGTCAGGCGCCAAGAGGACACAGAGATGGATTAGTCACAGGCTGGTTGTTAAGGGCCTTACAGCTTCATAGAAGAGGTGAGGTGTGCACTGGTTCTAGGACATTGTTCTTCCCCTTGGCTGGCCCTTTAACCCTCAGCTGCCATGTTACTTTCTAGAAGCTTCCCCCATTCTCAATCCATGATTCCACATGGATTAAATACCCTTTAATTTATTCATTCATTCCACAAATACTCCCTGAGCACATGCTATGTACCAGGCACTGTGTTAGGCACTGGAGATACATCAGTGAAGGAAGCAGACAACTGTGCTGATCTTATGATGGGTACCATGGTTTTCTGTGTGCCCGTCTGCCTCCCCACACTGGGCTGGGTGCTCCCCGAGGGCAGTGAGCACCAGCACATCTTCGTTTTTGTATTCCCAGTGCCTGGCACAAAGGAGGGATACATATTTTTACAGGTGTCAAAACATCCTTCATGCATATGTTTTCGCCTGATTCTTCACAACAAGAAGCAGCGTTCCTTTCCATTTGTGGGTGGGAAGAGGAGGCTTGGAGAAATTATGACCTACCCAGACACAGAACATAGGACATTTTTTTTTTTTTTTTGAGACGAAGTCTCACTCCGTTGCCTGGGCTAGAGTGTTGTGGTGTCAGCCTAGCTCACAGCAACTTCGGACTCCTAGGCTCAAGCGATCCTCCTGCCTCAGCCTCCCCAGCAACTGGGACTACAGGCATGTGCCACCATGCTCGGCTAATTTTTTTTTTTACATATATGTATATATTTTTAGTTGTCCAACTAATTTCTTTCTATTTTTAGTAGAGATGGGGTCTCGCTCTTTCTCAGGCTGGTCTCGAACTCCTGAGCTCAAACAATCCGCCCGCCTCAGCCTCCCAGAGTGCTAGAATTCCAGGCATGAGCCACCGCACCTGGCCAGAACACGGGATTTTTGATTCCAAATCCTTGCTCTTTCTACTCCACCTCCGAGTATTTCTTTTGTCAAAGCTTGAGGGAGATGATGAGCTGGAGGAACCCAGGGGAGGGAGAAGTCACTTCCAGCAGAGCATCGGGAAAGGCCGGGGCGAGGCTGAAGCTGACAGGGCCTCCTGAAGAGCCGCGCTGAGCTTGGGGAGGAGGACGCTCGCGCAGAGGTACGAGAGCAGGACAGCCCTGGGCTGGTTCCGAGGCCTGTCACTTGTCTGGCCTGGTGAGACCGAGAGAATCATAGACCACAGGTGTTGGAAGGGACCTTGAAAGGACCTGGTCCAGCCCAGGAGTCCTTAGCCTCACCGGTCCCTAGCATTCCCTGGGAATTTCTAAAAGTGTGGTTCCCAGGGTCCAGCGCCAGAGACTTTAATTCACAAGGTCTATGGCAGATCTTTTTTAAAAGTTCCAAATCTTTTGGTTGCCAAGGCCCCCTTTTCAAATCCATTATTCAGCCAGGCAGTGTTTTACACCTGTAATCCCAGCACTTTGGGAGGTTGAGACAGGAAGATTGCCTAAGGCCAGGTGTTTAAGACCAGCCTGGGCAACATAGTGAGACCCCATCTCCACACACACACACACACACACACACACAAAATAGAAAGATTAGCTGAGTGCGGTAGCACAAGCCTGTAGTCCCAGCTACTCGGGAGGCTGAGGCAGGAGGATCATTTGAGGAGTTTGAGGTTGCAGTGAGCTATGATGGTGCCACTGCACTCTAGCCTGGGTGACAGAGCAGGCTAGGAAAAAAAAAAAAAGAAAAGAAAAAGAAAAAACAAAAAAACACAAATAAATGAAATAAAATCCGTTACTCAATGTTTGCCTATTGGACACAGTCTTAGAATTCAGAAGCCATTTAGGAGGCATTTCTGGCTATGCTGAGTCAAAGGTTACCTGTCCCCACCTTCAGGAACTGTGTTGCTGAGATTCACTGGTGATGGTCTGCTTCTCCCGAATGCTGGCAGCCTGGCCCTTGTCTGCACCAGCATTTTACACACTGGTCTTTTAGCTCCTCTGCCTGACAATGAAGGGACAGCCTCTTGGGTCGAACATGAGAGTATATGTGATTTGTTCTCTCTTGAGTAGGCGTCCGTGGCTCATACCTTGGACTTCTTGGAGGACGGGCCTGAGGGATCTAGACAGGTTGGTGCAGATGTCTTGGCTGGCCGGCCTGGTGGGGTGTGATTTGAGCAGGTAGCACGGCCCAAACAGCCAGCACCAACCAAGAGCATTTTCAGTAAGTCCCAAGAGTATTTCCTCAGTGGCAGCTGGGCAAATCTCTCTGTGCATTGGACTGATTTCCTGTGCTCTCAGATCAGCCTCGGCCTCAACCTGCCTCTCACATCTCCACATTCTTTATTTTATTAAAATCTGAATTAAAAGGCACTGGAAGATCACGGCTTGGTAGCCCTGGACCTCAGACTGAATGCTAAGGGCTTTCAAGCTCCTGTGAAGCAGAGTGTTCAGACATCCTTCCAGGGACTGTTTATTGTAGATAAGTCACACTATTTTCCGCCACTGTTGTGCTCAGTTGGTTTTGGGCTGTTATCAAGTGAGATCAAAGGCTAGAATGGATGCCAATTTTTTATCCACATGGCGCTCCCCACTAGATTGGAAAGTCCCCGGGAGCAGTCACTGGTGTGATGTCACCATGTTCCGTGTGTGGTGCGGTACGTGTTCCATTTGTTGGTTCAATGAAAAGACATGTATTTAAATAAGATTTGAGTCATTAAAATCTAACATGCATTTTCAAGACCTGTTCAAGACATATATATTTTGAAAAGTGTAACGCTTCATATAAATATGAATAGTAAGAACAAAGAAATTTCCCTCTTGGCCCCAGGAGTCCCTACGTCCTTGGCTGTAATTGGAATAGAGTGTCTAGGTTATGACAACAAAGTAACTGCACCTTTGGTTTTTCATTTTAGTAAGAAAAATGTGAAGCAAGACAGGGAAGTGTTAATGTTTAATAGCAATCAATTACATGCAAAATTTTAAAAAGTTTAATTTCTATTTTCAATCAACAAAATTAGGAAAAATTATAAAAAACAGTAACCTCAAAATCGAAGATGCTGCAACGAAATTGTTACATACTTTGCTATATAACTCTTTGCAAAGCAAAGCAAAATCCATACAATTTTTCATATAATTCGACCTGTGGATCCTATTCCTGGGCATTTGTCCTAACGAAATAATTCAAAAGATGCAAAAAGCTACCTAAATGAAGATTTCAGCATTGACGTCTATAGCGAAAACTGGAAATGTGTAGATGTTCCATAAAAGGAAAATAGTTTAATAAATTATGGTACATCAACATGTAATATTACTCAGTCTTAAAATAATTATGAAGACTGTAGAAACTTGGAAAAAGAATATAAACCTGTGTTTGCTGGGATTATAAATGTTAAAAATATGCATGTGTGTCTATTGGCAAGAAAGTAATGTGCAACATAAATTTAGTCATTAAGACTGAGATAGTATATGCCAAAATATTAACAATGGTTATCTCTGACTGAAAGGATTTTTGTTTTCCTCTTTCTTCTTCTCTGTATTTTCTAAGTTTTCCATTAAAAAAGCATGTGTTTTGTTTTGGGGGCAGAGTGTAATGGGTTCTGTAAGAATGAGCCTTTCCTGCTTAGAAAAATAATTTATGATGATGATGATGCATATTATGGGTTAGCATTTACTTTAACATTATTTTTAAAATAAAATTATTTTTTAAGTAAATAGATTTTATACCCGGAAGCCGATCGCTTCTCTTGACACCTGTGGCTAGATGGTCCCCATCTCTTGCTTGGATTACGCTAATAGCTTCTACTTAGTCTTCCAGCCAGAGAGCTGATTTGAACACATCTGTCAGGCACAGCTCCACTGCCCAGCACCCTGCAGCGGCTCCCTTGTGACCCAGAGTGACAGTGCCTGCCTCCCACCCCCAGCTCTGACAGCTCCTCCCCTCCCTGGCTCTGGCCACGCTGGCCACCTGCCCTTCCTCTAACAGGCCAGACAGGCTCCCTCCCTAGGACCTTTGTGTGCCCTCCACCAGGAACCCTCTTCCCGCCACATGGGCACACGCTGACTCCTTCATGTCCTTCAGATTTTCCACTCAGGTGTCCCCTGATCCCCACGTCAGATCTCATCCCGTCTGCCCCCTGCCCCTGATGCATTCAGATCCTCCAGCCCACTTTGCTTTTCTTTCTGCCATGACGTGTATCCCCCTCTGCGGTTCTGTATTACTTATTCCGGGTCTTGCTTACTTTCTGTCTCCCCCCATTAGAAGGTAACCTCCAAAAGAGTGGGGAGTTTTGGCCTGTTCTGTTCACTGATGAGCCTAATATATGCCTGGCATCTAGGTGCTTAATATGTATTTGTTGAATGAATTTGTTACAGATGATTTGAATGAGATGAAGACCTGCTGGGAACTCCATTAAGAAGGAAAAGAGCAAGCTGAGGCCCCGCCTGGGCTGGGGAAGTACAGTGGCCGGGAGTCCAGATCTGGAGTCTTCAGGACATGATACGCTTCAGTCTGGTCTGGGATGACATCCGCAGTTCCCCAGGGCTGGATGCAGAGGCTCGGGTGGGGGCAGCAGACAGTTTCCGGACTACACTTCCCAGCCGGGAGGGGTGGAGTTGCAGCCGTTCTGCCAGGGTTCGTCTGCAGCTGGCTGGTCATTCTTGTCACCAGTGGGCCAAGAGTAGAGCAGACCCAGGCCATCTGTTGGAGGTGCTCACCAACCAGAGTGGACCTGTGGTGCCCACATGTCCCATCAGAGAGGACAGATGGCGGAGAGAGCAGATGCAATTCTCAGCTGGTTGCAAAAAGGACCAAGGCCCCCCCTGCACAGATCCCCTCATTGTAAACAAGAGGTGGGCGTGAAACCTAGGAAACTAGGAGCTTTGTTAATTAAGCCCCTGGACAGTGGTTTTG
>CAUYSK010030135.1:0-30094 GCA_963575035.1 Avahi laniger
GGTTTTATTAAAGCATAATTCAGATATAGTACAATTCACCCATGTGAAGTGTACAAGTCAATGGTTTTCAGTATTTTCACAGAATTGTGCCGTCATCTCCACAGTGAATTTTAGAATATTTTCATAACCTGAAAAAGAAACACTGTGTCCATAAGCATTCACTTCCTGTCTCTGCCCAACCCCTCAGACACAGGGAATCACCAATCTACGCTCTGTCTCTATAGATTTGCCTATTGTGGAGAGAAGATACCACGAGCAGAAGATCCATAGAGCAAGAGGGGCTGTTGAGGAGAGCCTCCAGGGAATACAGGGCAGCTTAATTTGTTTCTCATGGAAAATCTAAAGAACAGGAGATGCACTCACTAAAAGGAAATGGAACCAGAAATGTGCAATTAGACTGGGATTATCCTGTTTCCCCCAAAGTTTATTACAATGAGGGATGTGTAAATGTTTTCTGTGTACCGAATGTTTTCCATGAATGAGAAGGCCTGACTGAGGACATCCTGAGTCTTCTCTAACAGATCATCTACAGGGCAGATGGGCCCACGGCTACAAGACCTGGAAGGAACTCCTGGGATTGCGGACACAGTTGCAAGTAAACCATATACATACATATATATATATATCACATACATATATATGTATATATAGTTTATATATGAATATATGGATATATAATGGGGACACCCACACACACACATATATATATTTATATATCTATATCTATCTATATATATATATATATATATATCTCCATTATAGTTAGAGAAACTACAGGGGAGGTGAGCAAGAAATCTTTAAGGAATCCTTAGAAGTACACTGTCAAGAAAGTAGACAAATTTAAATATAAGCCAGTCTCCTGACCTAGCTACCTGTCCTCCTAACAGAGAAAAACAGCCAGGCTTTCCAACCCAGTTAAACCCAGAAGAGCCTGCTACGTGGGACAGGGAGTAGGAGCAGCTGTACGACCTTGGGACACGCAGGGAAAAGACCCTCCTGGTATGGTGAGAGTGGGCATAGGGCATATTTATATAAGAACAGCATTGTTCTTATGTTTTCACTCCAAGCTGTGCAGATCCAAAAGGAAGTTTTACCCACTGAAAGAGCAGTTTGAGTATATTCAAGGCCCTCTATAATCATTTTCAAAGATACAATGCCATTCTCCCTGAATTTGTCCTCAGAAGGTATGCACTTCACAGCAACCCTTTGATGGTTTCACGTCACTTATCTGTGAAATGGTGATAAACACATTCCTCAGATAATGATGGAAAGCCTTAATGGAGCCATATATGTAAATGGTTTTGCTATTTATAAGTAAAAGTTATGTTTTTGCTGTTATTATCATCTCTCTAGCACTATAAGAAAAAACAGCCACTTTAAGCAGACTATGTAAGATACAATCCCGGCTCCATCTTCTAGTAACCGTTGTCTTGGGCAAGTTATTTTACCTCTCTTAGCTTCTTTTCCCTCATTCGTAAAGTGAGGATGAAACATTGTTCCTCACAGTTATGGTAAAAATTCAGTGAATTTTATTGAATGTTCTTTTGAATGTTAACCAGTTATTGAAATGTTAATATTCACAGAGGTTGCCGGCAATACAGGGACCATTCTCCCCTCTAGGACCATTGAACCTTGCTAGAGTGACAAATGCAGAAAGGGCAACTAGCCAAGACCATGTGTAATCAGTGCCCTCTTGGGATCAAAGAAAAGAATCAAATTTGTTTTTGAAAATTACTGAGGAATTTGGAAAGGAAGAGATATGAAGAAGTGGGAACACTAATCCCGCAAGAGCTGTTTACCATGGACCCCAGTGGGGGAATAGGATGCTTTGGGGACTAGTGAGCCAGTTGGATTAAGGGGAAATTTATTTTTGGGTCTAAGAAAATAAATCATCTGAATAGAATCTCAGTGTGGTTTTCACAGGGGTGGGGAAAGTTGATTTGGGTTGTCCTAAGAAAAAGAAAACAAAATTTACAACCACAAAAGAGAGTAGAGAAAACGAAAACTGGCAAGAGGAAACCAAGAGTTTTGTAAATAGTTCATAACTCAGTTGCACTCACATCATTCAATCCAGCAGGATCTATGAATGAGGTAAAGTTCGCCTTTCTCTCTCTCTGTCTCTCCCCCCTCCCTCCCTCACTCCCTCTGTTCTTTTTAATTTACTACTGTGTTTCCCTTTGGATCTATCTTTTAATCTACATAGCATAGCCATGATTGATTAGGCTACTACTGGGCACTTTTAAAATCCGATGGGAATTTTCTACTTACTTACTACTTACTACTTACTTGATGTGACATTCAAGTTTTTTTTTTTTTACTTTTACTGCATAGTTTTATTTAACCAAGTCTTAATAAACTCTGTGCTAATTTATTTAAAAGAAAAGGAAAAAATAAAAATATTTTCTTGTACTTTGCTCTTTCAGTATCCACAGTTTTGAATTACTTTGTTCTAAACTGTTTCGTACTTTTCCTTATAGGAATTGACCACTGTCTGATGGATTTATGCAGTATTTATATAAGGTAAAGAATATCTCAGTAAAAAAATTGATTCAATATATGTACACTGTTGTTATAGAAATGTAACATGACAGGCCAAAGTGTTTTTCATTTGTTTTTTGTTTTTAAATCTGTTTTGCAAAGGCATTCTTGGAATTTCAAGTCTTTTCTCTTTACAGAATAGCCTTGGGTGGCTTGATTATACATAAAGCAAAGAAAGCATAGGAGAAAAAAATATATATATATAATATACACACAATCATGCATATATGTATATATCCACACACATATATATACATGTATATGAGTATATATTTTAAATTGAAGAAATCACTAAATTCTTGATTTAAAAAAAAATAAAATAAAATTACTATAGCCAAAACATTTCACCTGAGAGTCTTCACACTGACCATAAATGAAGACCAAGGATTTAGAAGCTAAAAACATACGGAGAAAAAAACTTTAAGGAGCACTGGGCTTGTTGCCATGCATTTTGTAGGAACTGTAAACCTCTCCTTCCCTTAAATTTCTGCTTAAGTTCACCTCTCTTTTGTGTTACATAATTTGCCAAATCAAATAGAAACATAACTTTGCAATCTTTTTACATTAGGGTGTTACATTATTAATTAAATAAGTACATAGAGCCCAAAGGTATATAATTACCCCCAATCAGTATATATTTTGGGATCATGAGTTCTCCTTTGGGTCATGATTAGTAATATAGAAGTTATATGTTGAATTTCTTTATGCTAGCCATCATAATCCTATCTTAAAGAAGTTACACGTTTGTCCTTTGGATACCTTGACCCTTAACCCGACTCACATTTAGACACCTTAGAGGTCCATGGTTAAAGACAGCCCCTTCCTGCCACAACCGCAATAGTCCGGGGCTTCCCCCACTGCCATGTCTGCCTCCTGCTGTGTGTGCACCATTCCACAATATTGTTCTTTTCTTTAAGTTACAACTCATGAACCGCCTCCTTTGTAAGAGCCCAACAAATTCACCTAGCCCCTTCTCTACATAAACAAGACAATCTCTGACTCATCCTTCCATTTGATGTTTCAGTTTTTATAACTACAGGTTCTAACTCCACCATGTGTGTCCTTCCTTGTCATCAGAGTGTGAATCTACTGTGGTAGGGATTGTAATGCATAGGTAATATATACTCAATAGATGATGGCTGACAGCCAATGGGCTGAAATGTGCAAATTTCAAATAGGGGCTTCAAATTTGATGACTTATTTTTTTGAAAGTCTACCACAAAAGCATAAAGAGTGTCAGAGCCTGACAAAAAATACACTGAACCTGGGAGGTAAACTATCAAAAAAGAAAAACTATAAACACAGGACATTGACCCTAAGCCTCCGGATCTCCTGTGAATTCATTTCTAATGTCTCTCCTCCTCTTCCTGGAGTGGACACTTGGCCTTCTGCTCTGTTGAACTCCTGTTTACTCATTTGCTATGATTTGATGTATATGTGTTTGCCCAAAATTCGTATGTTGGAACCTAAGACGCAATGTGATAGTAGTAAGAGGTGGAGACTTTAGGGGGTGATTCAGTTATAGGGTGGAGTCCTCAGGAAGGGGATTAGTGACCCTAGAAAAGGGCTGGAGAAAACTAGCCGGGCCTTTTATGCCCTTCTGCCTTCCACCATGTGGGGCACAGCATTTGCCCCTTCTGCCACATAAGGGAGCATCAAAACCCTCATGAGATATAAGATGCAGATGCCTTGATCTTGGATTCCCAGCCTAAGAAATGTAAGAAATACATTTCTGTTGTTTATAAATTATCCAGTCTCAGGTATTTTATTGCAGCATCACAAGCAGACTGAGGTACTGCTCCTTCCTAGAAATCATTCCACAATATTGTTCTTTTCATCAAATTACAACTCATGAACCATCTCCTTTGTAAGAGCCTGACAAATTCACCTAGCCACTTCTCTACATAAACAAGGCAGTCCCTGACTCATCCTTCAATTTGATGTTTCTGTTTTTATAACTACAGGTTATAAAAACATGCCTATTACGTGCCAGCCACCTTCCCCCAAATTTCAGATAGTTTACTTGATTTATATCCTGTGGTTTGTGGGATTTTTAAAAATAATTTCACTATTCTTGATTTTGAAACAATTCTGCACACTTAAGAATATACATTTTATCTCATTTTGTAAATCTGAAAAACATCTCAGTACTAAATGTACTGAGGAAAGTTCCTCCAAAACTTGGTACACAATTGTGATGTTTAAGTTACTACGTAAAAAACTGTAATTAAAATTAAAAATCAACATCTCAATTTGGATAAAAGAGGTAAAACTAGGAGCAAGTGACATAGAAACATAAAGCCTGGAGTGCTAACCCGAACTTATCAATAATTAGAGTGTGACTAAAAAAATAAATAAATAAATAAGGAAGAACTCAAATATCAGATTTGCAGACTAAATCATATCATGGCCTGTGATGCAAGTAAACAGAGAGAACAGATTGCCTTTAGGATAATAACCAAGGGTATATCCATGTAAGTATAATCACCTGACTATGTAGAGAACAGATTACCTTAGGAATCTAATAAACATGGATATATTCACATGACTATATCCACCTGACTGCATGCTTAACATGAATGTCTTCTCAAGAATTTCTGACCCCCTCAAAATGGCGTTCAGTACACAAATATATCTTTTGCAATTTTATGAAGCTGATAAAATTTATTACATGGAGAAGCAGCAGAACCCTTGAAGGTGAGGACTGTGATTCATTTTTCTTTAAGACGCAGCAGAGCGTGAAGTTTAAGAGCAAGCATTCACGCACTGGTGTACTGAAGCCCACTCACACTGGTTGCAACAGCACATTGTTAAATACTGAGGAATTTTGTGACCCAGTTGTTAAACCACTGTTGATTGCTTGAGCTCGGTGATAGTGGCAGTATCTAACCACAGAAATCAGCAAACACTACCAACAAACACTTTTCTTAGAAAGCCCATTTACCAGCACAGCACTAGCCCAGATGTTGAATCATTAGGCACCCAAGCTAAACCATGTGCTATGGAGAAATTACATAACCGATTGTGGAAAAATAATTTAAGCCATCTAGGCTTCAGTTTCCTCAACTAAAAAGTGATGGTAAAATATGTTTCAGAGTATTATTGGGGAAATGCGTGTGTGCCGTCTGTTTTCTCCCAAAACCCATCACTGACATACATAATTCTTCAAGCTTCTGCTGTTCCTTCAGAATAATTTTATTTCCATTGTGGGCAATAGCTTTACCTAACTGATTACATTGATAATGACAGTATTTCAAATATGAACAACATTTTGAGGGGGTAATTATACCTTTCTAATAACTCTTAAATCATAGCCCGTAAGTATCTATTTACACAGGACAGTCAGAAATTCGGCAATCATAAAGTTAAAAAGGATAATATACCATTTAATTAGACAACAATGCCTACAAAAATAATTGCAGTGGTATATAACATATTAAATGCTTACTAAATTTCAATTAAATGTATGGTTGTACTTGATATGAAAAAATATGAGAGGACATTCAAACTTGTCTTCATGAACCTTGGGAAAGTGCAGAGCCTGTGAGATTACAATCAGAAGCCCTCAGGTTTGGTATTAACTGGTTATTATATATTATGGATATATAGACTTGTGGATAAATCATTGAATCATTACCCATTGAGCACATATCTGAAAACTGGAAATCAAAATATCTCCTATGTTTACCTATAAGTTTACCTAAATGATTGATATTAGATAATATTTCTATAATCATTTTATAAGAGCTAAATCAATATAAAGAAAGGTATTGTTATTATGAAGCCTACTACCAGTAATATGGTATCATTTTATTTTTAAACAAGTCATATTACCAAAAGGCATCTATAATGCATTGGTTTAGACAGATTTCTGACTAAAGAAATGAAGAAAACAAAATGATCTTTAAGACTCTTCTTAGTTTTAAGATTGTAAAATTTTAAAATATCTACTCTATGAATTGCAAACTGACAGAATATCAGAGGAAAGAGTATTAATTTCTGAAAAGCTGGAATGGATATAAATGATTTGAGATTTCCAAGTAAATCATATAGTGTGTCAAACGGATTAAGAACAACTAATTTCTTAAATTTTTTAGTAACCAATCAATGTTCTCAAAATCCCAATGGAAAGATGTTTATATCCTAAGGGAACATCTTAATTGGCGATGGTTAGTAGCTCTAATTAATTCTTAACTTCATCTTAATCTATGGGCCAAGACAACCGCAATTGTTAAAGAAAAACCTAAAATAGGTAAATTAATAGCCTTAAAATAGTAACAAAGGCACAGTTATCATATTTAAATAAATATTCTTGAAAGAAAAACTGCTTTCTTAACCTTTCAGGTAGTTATTTGTAATTGAATGATAACATTGCATAGAGGTTCAAAGCACATTATCACAGATTCTGCAGCCAGACTAAGTTCAAATCATAGCTCAGCCTCTTGCTAGATGCGTAACCCTGGGCAATGTATCTCATCTTTCCCTGTCTCAGTTTCCTTACCTGTAAAATGAGGTTAGCAATAAAAGTACCTTTGCAATGGTTATGGTGTTATAAAGATGAAATTAATTCAATTACTCAAAGTACTTCTAACAATGTATAACACATATTTTGTTACCTTCTGTTGCTATTATAATGAGATGCTGATGTTACCTTCTTTTTCCAGCATGCTCCCATCCTCATTCTTCAAAAAAGCACATTCACAGAGCCACACATCTGACATTCTGTATTCTCTCTGTCTCTCTGTCTCTCTCTCTCGACCCTTTTTCATTAGTCTAAGATTGAAGGCTTTACCCATTATCTATGCAATATATGCTCACCAAACACTCTACTAATAGTTTACATATGTGAACAAAAGTTTTCTGAAAAGAAATTTAGAGGGAATAGACTTTATTCCAGGGAACAAATTGCAGACTGGGGAGAAACAGCCTTCAGTGTAAAATGAAGGTGTTGCAGAGAACAAATGGAGGATTTGGATTTTACAGAGAAAGTTTCTACCCAGGTTTTCAATCAAGTCCATTTATGGAAATGAAGGATTCAAACATGCTTAGTTCTGGTTGGTCAATATTGCTGAATTCTGATTGGTTGATGAAGGCCACAGCCTATTGGTTGGTTCAGGAAAGGTAAACAGGAACGGTCAGCTGGGAAAGTCTCAAAGTTAAACAGATATGTGGGCTTTCCCGGAGCTCAGAGTACACGTGTGACCTCTAGTCAACAAATGGCTGTTTGGCTATTTTAAATTTAGGCCCAGTTAGCCACTCGGGATTCACCATATAAGGCGTTGGCTCCTTCAGGTTCACGCACATATGACCCAATTTAATCTTCACAAATACCTGTAATATAAGCATATTATTGTCTTTTTTCTACAGAAGAAGAAAAGGAGGCCCGAAATCTTTAAGTAACTTGCTCAAAGCTAAAATTTGAGTGTGGGTTTGATGATTCAAAAACTCAAGCTCTTATCTCAGCTAAGGTGATAAAATCAGAACAGCAGTGGCCTGCAGGAAGTGGAGGGAGGGGCAGGAATGGCTGGAAAGTAGCAAGATGAAACTTACCCGGGGGATGAAAACATGTTCTGAATTTTGATTGGGGTGTTGGTTACATGGTGTGAACATTTCTTAAAATTTATCAACTGTAACCTGAAGATCTGTGCACTTTCTTGTCAAACTATATACTTAAAATATGTGCACTTCATTGTATGTAAAATATATTCCTCCAAAACTTTATGTTCTTTATGCTGCTGTGTTTCTTTACCCACAGGAAGGAAGCCTTAAGAGTGATCCAAAATAATTGTTCTCTTACTGTTTAATTGTTGCAGTTACACCAACTTCGTGTTGTGTATTTATTTAAGTTCTCAAGTTTTTTCAGTATTTATAGATCTGTCTTCTAGCATGGTTTTCCCAACAGCATAGAACATATATTTCATCTTTTCTTCCCTAACAGTATCTAGTCATATACAAATTCATATAGAAAGATGATATGTGAGGGAGGAGCAGAAGCACTTTATATTTTTGGCATGCATCTTTCTATTTAAGTACCTCTATCCTTAACTGGTGAATAAAGTGTTAAAGTCAAATTATTTTCATGTTTTTATAGAACCAATGTAATTAATTTGAGGGTAAAAATAAATTGCAATAATTTATGAAGGACATTTTAATTTATTTTCTTCCTTCCTGTGATTATAATTGAAAATACAAAGCTCCTGCTAAACATACACACACACACACACACACACACACACACACAGACACAGCAGCAGGGGTTGCATCAATGCTTCAATAAGAAAATAATAATTTCTTATATTGTTTCCCATTTACCTATAAAATAATAACACGGGGAAGCCCTACTTTTGAATGTGGTACTAGATAAAAGTTTTAAAAGTGGTAATTTTAAAGTCTTGGACTTGTCTTTGTTTAGCCAGAGGGTGGCCATCAAAAAGCAGATGGTCCTGTTGCTTGAAAACAAAATGCAGCATTAGGCTTTCTTTTTTATGCACCTGTAGATTTCTGTGTATGGTTTAAAGACAGGAGGATAACAAAAAAAAGGGTAGTCAACCTAGCATGAAACATCAAATAAAATGTTTGATATAGTTAAAAAAAAAAAGGGGTAAGGAGTGTCTCTAGTACTCCCTTTAAAAATAGATGTGAAGCTTTATCCTGTATGTGGAAGGACCTATATTATATTTAGGGAAACAGCTCTGTCTAATCTGGATCTGTATCTCGGTGTTTCTGGGATTTAATGTTTCTTGTTGTGAGAGGGGTGTGAGTATGTGTATGTGTGAGTGATGTGCATGAATGGGTTATGTGTGTCCCACATGACTATAAAGAGTAAGGAGAAATATGCAAAATTCACACCGGCTGAGATAAATTAATGAGGTCAGGATTTAGCTTACTAAATTTCGTTCTGGACAGCTCTATTTAAAAACCTACCCCAACCCACTTTGTCCCATTTATTCTAGAATTAATAACTTAATTGGGTTATATATGGTTATATATGGTCATATATATGGTTATATATGGTCATTTCATCCTAGAGATTTTGCAAGTTGAGGAAGAAGAATTAAACTTAGAGTAAGAACAGCTCCTGTGGTTCTCCTAAAGATTATAGGAGTGAGAAAGAATTAATATTTATATCATATAGATTTGAAGAAATGATATTTTCTCTGAAGTGGGTGGACCTTGGCAAAACTAGGATCTAGAATCTTTGAAGTGATCACTTTGAAGTGGTTTAAATACTCTCCCTTGGCCTCTGAGAACAATCTCACTTAGTGTGCAATTACCTCCACCTTTCATACTATCGTTCCATTCAGTGACTTCCAATTCTTCAGTCACGTCTCATGTACGAGTACAGCCTTTTATGGTGACGGAATGCAGAATTCAGAGAAGGGATAGTAAAAAGGAAGTGTGGGTCATGTCACTTGTGCCCTTCTACTGGGAACATTTACAGAACGGTTTCCATAGTTGATAATCAGCAGAGAAGGGAGCCATGACCCATAGTGGATCTGGAAATATCTGCTCTGTGGAAAGTCAGAAATGGATGTTCAAAAGTCCCTTTCTTTCCAAACATATTAAAGAAAGATTACCTTTGAAGGAGATGGGAGAGGTAATAGAGCTCTGAACAAATAGATATATTAAATATACAATATTTCTGTTCTTTTAAGTATTTTCCCTTTTTAAAAAAATCTCAAATTCATATAGTACTTTGATCTCTAAATGACAGATCAAAGATAAAAATATTCAAAAATGCTGGTCTGCAATAGGTTTATGTCTTTAAGATTGTCCTAGGTATAGCACAGTGGCCAACTGTGAAAAAGATGTTGTGTATGTGGGATATTTAAACAGAAATTGGGTTCATGCTATTATGCTTATTGAAATATAAAGTGTCAGCATTGCCACCATTTTATTTTTATGACATGTCATCTGACAAGAAAATCACATCCTTTCAGCTCACTGTTGAATAAGCATTTGAGCCATGCAAATGAATTTTCCATTTGAACTTTATATTTCTTTATTATCTCAAGTGACATTGGTTTTGCTGCTTTCAATACAGGCCACATAGATTTCATTCAGGGGAAAGAAAACTTCATGTATTCAATGTCAATTTATATTGAAAAGAACTGATAAATCCCTAAAAGCTTATTATCTTAATAAAGAAGTTGAGAACCTTTTGTGTGCAGAGCATTAAACATCTCTGCTCTAAACTTGCTTATAATCTGGTTAGGGAGGCAAGGAAAATAACAAGATAAATAGTGGTACAAGGTAGTGTATGCTAAATGCATTCATTGCACTTTTAAAGAGCATTTCAGATAAATTTATTTCTCTTCTGCAGTGAATAAAGAAACATGGTAGGCACTGTAAAAAATAAATAAGATTTTCAAAAAGAAAAAAAAAAGCAAGACCCTTTTTTAAAAAAAATGTCCAGCTTAGGTAAGATATGGACAATTTGAATAAAAACAGTGACTTGGGAAAAAAAAATATAAGGACTAACTACTGACCCTGAGATTTAAAAAGCAGAAAACTGACTTTTTTTTTCTTCCTTGAAAATCTTTGTTGAATATCATGTTCAAGAATCCTTCTTATGTATCTTCATATGGAGAACAAGCCCAATAAATAATAACAATGACAGGTAACATTTATTGAGCATCACCTACATGCTAGGCATTGTATTAGCACTTTTCACTGCCTCTTCAGCCTTTCGTCCCACAAGTGCTATGTGCTTCCTGCAATTGCAATGCTGCCTCTCCAAGGAGCCTCTTAATTGCTTTAGGGGCACAAGACTCCAGAAAGACAGAACATAATGTACACAGCATATTTCTTTCTGAAAGAATCTAAAAACTGCCCCAGAGGATGAGATTGGTAAATGAAAAACTAAATTAAAAGTATTTGTCTTAAGTTCCTTAAGAATATTGCAAAGCCCCGTAGAGGTGAGAGGATTATAAGCTTTGGACTGGGGTGACATGGAATACTTCAGAGAGTGGCCAGCATATAAATTGGCCTTTGAATGATGGAAAATGCCAAAGGGTGGAGTCATAGATTTCATTTCAAGTACAGTAGTTGCAAAGGCTCAAGATATGGGAAGGGAAGGGTCAAGAATGTTTGGCAGTTTTTATAAAAATTTTGAAGTCAGTCTTCAACTGGCACAACTGTTTCACAACTGAAACAGTTAATTTCCTCAATGGGTTAGCAGTGGTCTAAAGGAGCACCCTTTCTCTGCGAACTGAGAATACGCTGGACATTGGCAAGTGTGATCCCTTGTTGGGATCGGTTTCCAGTTTGAAACTATTGATCTGCTATTTACCTTCCATGTGACCTAGCACATATAGTTCCTCAATTTTTTCATCTATAAAATGAAAAAAATATGGATGTCATAATGTTTTATAAAATTAAATGTAGTATTGAATCAGAGAGGCTGCCATATGCAAGGGCTTAAAAAATAGTAGTAATAATAACTTGGTGAATGAGTTTATTGATAGCAATCAGGTAATGGTGGGGGAATGTCAGAGGACATGGCTTATTCTGACAATGCTCCTTCAAGAGAATGTTACGTCTTGATGAGTTACCACACCCTATAATTATGAGCTTTGTTTGTATTGATATGTGTTTGTTCTGTTTTGCAAAAAGGTTGCTATTTAGAGCACAGGGCAACTGAAGATGGTCAGTTGATACATGTCAGTTTTTGGCAGATAAAATATGTTTATCATTCTTAAATGCTCAGTAAATATTCTTTCTTCACTTTAGGTACAATCATTATCTACTCTGGTTGGAATATGGAGCCCAGACATGGGAGAGAGTTGTGGAAGATAAAGCTAAAGAGAAAGTTTGAAAATATATTTAAAGAACTTTCATGTCAGAGTGACAAATTTTCCCCATCAATACTTGCCCTGCTAGATTCTTCTACATTAGTAACTATTTTCAACTTAGCAGTCACCTGCTCTATGAAGTCCTAATTCTCTCAAACAAAACTGAGCATTCCATTCTATGACATGGATGAACTCCACAAACTTGTGTGATAGAACCTGTATCATTGCAGTTTACCTCGTTTACATTTCATCTCCCTACCCTGGATCGTGTATTTTGCACACAGATTATGTCCCATTCACAGTATTTTCATCTCTTGCATTTATCTGAAATTTGTTACATAATTGGTTCTCTATAAATGCTCCTAAGTTTCAGTTGTACTACTCAATCTATTTTACTGTTGAAGCTTCTAATTACCTCTTGCTGAACCACTAAGATATCTTTTCTACAAATCTCAAAATTACATAGGCAGTTCTGGCTTAAGATACAAACTGAACACACACATGCTTTTCCATGGTAGATCCTTGTAAAATTATACTACCAATATTTTTTAAATGGTATTAAACCAAAACAAAGAAAAGATCAGGAGTTAAGGCATTAGTGGACAAGAGATTTCAACAAATCCCTAAATGATTAAATACAGATGCACAAGTGGTAATGATGAAAAAAGAATAAAAAATCCCTTCTTAGCATATAGATAGAAAGAGCAATAACAGAGGAGGGAGACCCTGTGCCCCTGTGATACCACTAGAACAAGAGAATTCTAAGTCAATGATATCAGAGTATGCAAAAGTGACAGGTGGGACTAAAAACAGGTAATGATCGAAGGTCTTCACAGGAAACAGTTTACTCTCATTTCAATCCCTCCCATCTCTGAGATAATAGACACTCATCTGCAAGCTGAAACTTCTAGTGTTATTACCTAAATAAATTGAAAAAATTCTAGACAAAACTAGGACAGCTTGAAGCAAAGTCTTCTTTATCTTGTCATTTAGGTATCACTGAAAATAATGTCTGGAACCTTATCAACTCACCCCAGAGTAATTTGACAAGGACTGTCCTTATGTATAGAAAAGAAAGCACATACATAAAACACAATATATCCCATGGTTAGACAACCGAGTCTATGGATGAGCACAGGAGAACATTTTGTGAGCATTAGATAGATACATAATAACAGTGCTAAAGTGTGGAATCCAAAAATCAATCATTCAATATTCGGCTGATGCAAATAAATAACCAGGGGGAGTTAAAGCAGAGAAGCAGAATCAATGTTGGAAAAAAGCAAAATGAAATCAGCAGAAAACTCTAGGGTCTAGTTAGACCTTAAAAAACTCTGCTGCACATATGGCTCCTGGTCAGATGTTTCTGTGAGAGAGGGAAAGTTCTATGAGTCCTGAGAAGAACCATAGAGAGATCAAAGGCCCAAACCTTTCAGGACTGGGGGGAACTGCTGTTACATTGAGGCCCTATTTATAAGATAGAAATGTCAACTCCATGTTCTTAGGCCAAGTTAAATGTGTATTTGTTGTATTTGTATTCAAGAAATACTGACACTATAGTCTTGGTTGATGTTAGCATCAATTTCATTTTAATCCTAAATTCATAGTAGTCAAAGATGAATGCCTAGTTTATGAAGGGGAAGCTTTATTTCAAATTTAAATATTTATAGTATTTGCAGTTCAGTGCACATTGAAGACATTGATCTGACTTCAAAAGTCTAGCAGAGAAACTGAAATGACTGCTGAGAACATATTTATCCTTAACATAATATAAAGAATAATATTATGCTGTCATTGTTTGGTCATTCTGTGAGTACAAACTGCATAATTTTATTTGAGTCCATGTCAAAACAATTACTGTAGCTTCAAGCTACAAAAAATTATTCAGATCATTTTTTTAAGTTTGTCATTTAATAGATACTGATTGAAATTGGTGATAGGAGCTGTGGGAAAAGAAGTTGCTGCCCTCAAAAAGCTCATGATCTACAGAGGCAAGTCTCCCATATATTTTAAAATTATGTTAACAATACCAAGAACAGTGCAAGTTAATTTAGGATAAAATACAGCACCAGCCAACTGGCTATCTTGCCTCCATCACCATGATGACCTTTACTGTATATACAGGGATAATATATAAACAATAGAAAGGGAGATCAGGAAATTTTAACTTTATCTTTTAAACATACAATTCCAATGGTACTGCTCTAGATAAAGCTTAAACATGCTGTAAACTGTTTTTCTTTACAATTCTGAAAGAACATTATTTGTAGTGTGTGTATGTGAGTGTGTGTGTGTGTGTGTGTGTGTGTACACACCTGTGTGTTGGTAATTAGCTATCGATAAACTGGGTACAAATGAGATAAAGTGACCAACCTAAGCTAAACTAAACTAAACTTAAATATAGCAACAGTAAAATCTGAGTCTCCTGAGTCCAACATAATAAAATACTATATGCCAAAAAATACTTTTATCATAAGGCTCCCATATCCCCCAGTTTTCTACGGCCCTTTGGGGCCCAGCAGACATAGAATCTTCTCATTTGTACCACCAAACAGGCAGGTCCCTGGGCCTCCTAAGAATCTACTAGAGTTGTTTCTCCACTGTCCTACAGAGGGTGATAGCTTCCGGTCCATTCTGCAGTGGAGCCTTACTTGTCTGGTTTCCTGCACAGACTGAGGTCTTTTAAAGAAAGACCCTCCCCCTCCCTTAGGAACAAGATTGTTGGATATTACAGTTTATCAATTCATATGCCCACAGTCAACCAAGGTCCTCTACACTTTAGGACAGGCACTGTGCTTGGACAGCTGTATCTGCAAGAGCTTCCAGTGTCAGCCCCACACCGCGCCAGAAACATCCTATCTCATCTGGTCCATCAGCCTTTCATCTGATCTCCGGTCATCATCCTAGACTCATCTTTTTTGTTTTGTTTTGCTTTGCTTTGTTTAAGTAACTTTATTTCAAAACACTGCCTTTTCCTGAAATCCTAGTCCATCTCAGACTTTTTAATAATTTTGAACCTTATAGAGAGAAGTCTGGGATTTTAATTCTTTTCTTACCAGAAAACTCTTGTGTTCCTATACAAAATTGATCCACATTATCACCACCTACATATACACACACTCACACGTACACACACACACACACACACACACACACACACACAGTTTTATATGCCAGCAGGCAGAATAAATGGCAGGCCTGATTAAGTCACCAAAGATTTTTTCTGTGTAAGGCCTCTCATTTATCTTTTATTTAACAATCTAAACAGGTACTCAAGAAACCTATCAAGATATAATAAAATTAATTAAATTAAAATTAGAAAGTTACAGATATTGAATTGGTTATAAATATTAAATTTTATAAGAATTAATTCATCATATAAATTGATTCCTCAAAGATCTGATAAATAACCAGAATTTTAAATTCTCAAGGAAAAAATAATGTCCATCAGCTACCTTTAGTATTATAACTCTCTCTACCCTCTCCTTTTGTTCAGACAGACAAAATAGACTTCATTGAAGATATTCAGTTAAGTTTCCCAATCACAAATCTAACTGCTTCTGGGAACTTCTTCCATTTGCTTCAGAAATGCTATTACTTTATTCTCTGCTTTCTCATATTGTTCATATCTCTTAAGTATAACAGTGTTTCATGTTCTCCTTGGGACTTGTGGTAGATTAAAGACTGCCACAAATTCTTTTCTACTCCTCACATTGAGAGGTGGGATCTAATTCCACTTCCTTCGGATTTGGGATGACCTTAATTCCTTTTACTGCCACTTACTCTTCATGATACTTGCCTCCTAAACCAGTTTAAATTGTATGGTCTATCCCTTGTGTATATTCTCCACTTATTTAATCCTTTCCTTCTTCATTCTTCCTTGGCCAAACCAATGTTTCTACTTCAGATCTGTGTGAACGTGGCTATAGAAAAACTCACAACCACCCTGACTGGTTTTCTATAAATTTATGACCATGAACATCTTGTGTGCCCTTAATGCTGGCTGACAAGCAATCAACTGTATGAACCTAATGTATTCAGCCTCTTACTCCCTAAGCAATTGTTTCATACCTCTTCCTCCTCCCTCTTCAAACCCAAAAGATCTCCTCCCCAATGCTCACACGCAACCAATAACTTTCCTTTTTAAATCTCTCCTAAAATAGAAGACACCAGAAGAGGACTCCTACAAACTGATAATATCATGTCTACCCACCAAGTAGCATCTGTACCCACATACTCTCCTCCCCTCCTGTTACCATGGATCATGCAGCCATGCTCCTATCTAAAATCAATCCCTCCACTTTGTGTTCTATGCCCCAATCAAAGTCTATGTTACTCAAGAGCTTTGTTCTCACAATTCTCTCCTCTCTTCTCATCATCAATTTCCTTCCTCTACTGGATCATCCACCATCATGCAAACATACTGTTAGTCCTCCTGTCTTAAACAAAGAAACATTCTCTTTTCCTCTACTTCTCTAGCAGCTGTGATTCAATTTCCCAAATTACCATTTCAGAATAATTCCTCTAAAGACATGCTTAATTTTACTGTTTCCAAATTTCCTCCTCCTTTCTTAAATCCACTTAAGTTATGTGCTCAACCCTGACACCACACCAACACTGCTCCCATTAATGTCACAAATGTGCCTCATACTGTTAAATTCATGAATGATTTCTCGATCGTCTTCTTACTTGTCCTGTAGGAGAGTAATCTGACATGTCTTGAAGAGTCCTGGTTTACATTTCTTCCTGGTATAATCAAGTGTCTAATTTTATTCTCAGAGCATCCTGATTCAGATGTTAATTCTATAGTTACTCTACTTGTTATCAATATTACACAGAGTTGACTGATATTTTTATTCTCCATTTTCTCCATTTGATTTTAATTCTTCTTGCTTTCTTCCTTTACTGAACACTACTTCTCAGTCTCATATACTGGTCTCTCCTCTTTTCTACAACCTCCTAATTGAGGAATCCTGGGCCCACTACTTGGATTTTTTCTCTTCTAGTAGATAATCAGTGTTGTAATATTTAATGTAATTATACCAAAAGTAAAATCATAAAGTACTTTAGGTAATTATTTATCACATAAAGTAATCATTTCTCTATGATGGTTACAAAGTACTTTCACTTTGTAAGTGAGACTAAAGTGAAGACAAGTTTTAAAAATGTGTCAATGGGATTGTAAAAGTTTCAAGAATACTCTGCCTTGTTTTTTCTGTCTTCTCTCTTGGCTCATCTTCTTATCACCACTTATACAAATCAGATATTTCTGACATTATTGTGGTTAAAAAACAAACAATCCTCAATCAAATGAAAATATAAGGTCTAGCCTTAACTTGACCAATTCTCCAAGAGTATAATTACTGACACTAAATTACAGTGCAAGTTTCTTCTGTACAATAATGGGTAAGCAAAAAGCTTAAAAGAAGAAAAATATGAATTATATATGTATATGTAAAATACAGGTTAGTCCTTAGAATATTATATACAATCTGTTACCTCATTCTCTCTACCCAGAGCCTTTCACGTAATTAAAAGAAAACAGGTAGAGCATTGATTGTTCCAATTATAAAGGAAGTACTTTATTTCTTTTGTTTATTTTGTCGTTGAAAGGATAAGGGAGCCTTTAAGAGAGAGGCATGTTGGAAAACGACCCTTGAATATAAACGTAAATTACAACATTCCCACAAATTGTAACATATCATTATTTCACCCACTCTTTAAAGAAAGAAAAACAAGGCTAATAATCATCCATTACATATTAGAATAATTTGGGGGATTTTCATTAGACTATTATGTTCACTTGTTTATAAATCAAGATGTTTAGAGCCAGGGTGGCCCTTTCTGACCTTTTAGATGACCTAATGTAAAGGTTGCTTCTCATTATTGGACAACTCTATTGTCAGTAGGCCACTCTTGTCTACATCATTTGTATTGCTATTTCTCTGTATTTGGATAATATAAGTTTTGCTTCATTTTTTCACGGCCTTGAATCAGTTTTTTTCTAGTCAAATGCCAAATAATTTCCTCCCATTTCTAATTGAATGGCAAATAGGAAGATGAAGTCAGTATTCATTCCTCCCATAAATGTCTTCATCCCAGATCAGAGTATCATATGGATTAGATGCTTCTTAATTCACAGCTGTGGTCCATTAGTGCTAGGAATGAAATATCTTTATATACATTAAATCTTTCTCTGTCAGTAGTATGTGATGTTTAGCTGATCTGTCAAAGTATTTCTTTTATCACGTTCTCACTTTCTACTTTTCATACAAGACCTCATTGTTGAGCTGCATTTTATTGATGCAAAGAAATCTTATATGCAATTTCCATCCCATTAACTATTCCAAAGAGAGAATCTACATTCTAATGGTGCTGAACAGTAAACCACAGCCACTTCTGAGTCGCTGTCTGATCTTTTGTTCAGGTATCTCTGACCCTCTCTGACATTTCAGCCATCTTTCTTTTTAGGGCTTTTACTATTCACCTAAGGAGATACTGGACTAGTTGTTACTTGTTTGAGTGTAGAAATAGCTGCTGTATTTCCAATTATTTGTTATAAAAAGAAGTGCTTTCAAATAGTATTTTAGTGGCTAATTGAAACATTGTGAATGTGAAATTTCTGTGTTTATTATTAAACTCATAGATTAAGATTTTATAGGTATCATTAAAAATAAAGTGTATGTTTTTTAAGACTTAATATCTTAGCTTTGAAACCAGAGAGATCTAGGTTTATAACCTCAAAGTTATATGTAGATCTGTGTGGGCCAATTCCTTACCCACTAAGTCTAGGCCACTATCACCTTATACGTACACCATAGTGTTGTACAGCAAAAATTTAGTTAAGGTACATACAGCTGAAAGCCTGATACACTATAGAACCCTCCAGTGACATTGAATTTATTATCAGTAACTTAAAATCTAGAACACAAAACCCTGATGCTATCCTTGGGAAGTGCAGCGTGAACAGCATTTTGCTGCTGTATTATTCTTTGTCATTTTCATTCCTAATTGGTCAGTCTTTATAATTGTATTGATTCATCCAAGGATGAATAGCATTACTAACATGAGGGTCTGGGCCACCAAGACTATGACTATGCAATTGTCTTTTTCAAATGCAAATTGTTTTTCTTTTCTTTTTTTGAGACAGAGTCTTACTCTGTCACCACAAGTAGTGTGTAATGGTGTGATTATAGTTCACCGCAACCTTAAACTTCTGGGCTCAAGTGAACCTCTTGCCTCAGCCTCTTGAGTAGATGGGACTGGAGGCGTGTGCCACCACACCCAGCTAATTGTTTCTATTTTTGGTAAAGACAGGGTCTCACTCTTGTGCAGGCTGGTCTTGAACTCCTAACTTCAAGGGATACTCCTGCCTCAGCCTCCCAGAGTGCTAGGATTATAGGCATGAGCCACCACATTTGACCCAAATAAGAATTTTTTAATTTCTACTGCAATCCTCCCCATATATACTTTTGCTCATATTTCTGATGAAGAACCACTTGCATTCATATGTAGCCAAAACTTTATATTAAGGTAAATTTCTAATTATGTCATCTTATATTGTCTTAAATATGTAGTATGTTTGATCATCCAAGTCTTTTTTTGTTTTCCTCTTAAGAACAGAACTAAGAACCTCAAATTG
The DNA here is from genome assembly GCA_963575035.1 of Avahi laniger. Lineage (NCBI taxonomy): Eukaryota > Metazoa > Chordata > Mammalia > Primates > Indriidae > Avahi > Avahi laniger. The sequence goes on from CAUYSK010030135.1 coordinate 19,975, forward strand.
CATAATATTGTAGATCTCATCTAGGCAGTGCAAATATTCTGCTGACTCAGACTGCCACCATGAAATGTCTGAATTCACGTGTACATTAATTTCATTTTTTTAAATGAAAGGTAAATTACAGGTTAAATGACTTAATTTCTAAGTAAATATATTTTATAGTTTTAGATCTCAAATCACCTGCCAAATATTAGTTTAGCAATTGCAAATACATTCAAGGTATACTTGAAAATTAGTTCTTTCTTTGTATTGCTGCCAAAATTTCAGTTTTTAGTTCCTGACATCACTAACATCTAAAACTTTGTGGCACACATGGAGTCAGGATGTGGCTAGAAAGAGCAGAAGCAAAATAAACCAATTACAAAGGCAGTCCTGAGCTCCATTTACACATGAAAAATTAAATCCTTTACTAGCACACTTCTGAAATCACTGAGTGACCTTGTAGAGCTAAAGGTTTCAAAAAGAAAATGAATCAGAAAACAGGCAAAGAGGAAGCATAAGTAGAAAAAAGTAGGAAATTTCAAGGGAAGCAATAAACAATAAAAGCCAAGAACAAAATGTGCTTTTAAAAGCCATTTTGAGATTAAAAGGTTGTCTATCAACAAAAATGAGTTTTGAAAAGATTGAAAAACATTAAATATTTTATTTATTTCTTCACATTTCAAATGTTATCTGGTGCTGTAAAGACAAAGCTTAAAATCTAAAGCAGAAAATTTCAGATCTGATAAGGAAGTTAACAACTAGCTACACAAATGATAAATATAATTATCAAAAATTGAAATCACTTGCATAGGCTATGCAAGCTACCGTTTATCAGTTCTGTAAAATTCTTTCTCCGTGACTTCTCTTCTCCTAACTTCCAATGTTGTCACCCATTCACAGCAATGCCACATCCTCCTGAACAGAGCAATGGTCCAAAAATGATCCATGTGACCCATCAGATTCCTTTGTTGGGCTTTGACTTCGGACATTTTAAAAAGAAAGTTCTTTCCTTTTGAGCTGCATTCTGAAAAGAAAATTGGAGCTCTTAGCACCCCTAGGTAGTGAGTCAGAGGAGAAAACCAACCTGCAGTAAAAAGATAAGGGTAGCACACTTAAAAAAAAAAATAATTAGCCTTTGAGTCCTGCTGTTTGAAGTCAGATCCAATTCTAAACTTATAAATGAGAAAGTCCATTATTTCTCTTTTGATTTGTACAACTTTGGTTTGAGTTTCCATTACTTGCAACTAAAAGTGTCCTGTCTGATATGTGTGTTTATATTCTTATGTGCGTCCTTCAGAATTAAAGTGGGGAGAGTATTTTTATAGCTGTTGTAGGAGATGAAAAATATCTTTCTTCCCCATTGTTAGGTTCATGGCTGATGCCTTTATAGCAAAATAAAATAAAACATTAATAAGAGAAAAGCAAACAAATTTATTTACTATAAGTTTTATATGACATGAGGACCTTCAAAAAGAAGATCCAATGAAACAGGTAAATTTGTGTAATTTTATTTTTAAGTTTGAAAAAGAATGGACATTTATGAAATATGATTGAAGGAGAAAGGGTATGATTTAGTGGTAGTAAACTGGGGGACTTAGCAAGGTCTGTTTATTCAGATTCTTATCTGTGTCCAAATGTCTTCAGAAATAAAGATGTTCTTTTTCTCCAGTTATAGAAAGGGTACTTCTCAGATCAGAGTCTTATGACCTGTTTCAGGGGAAGAGGAAGAAGGGAAGGTGAGAGTGACCTTCCTGCTTTTGCTGTTTTCTCAAATGCCAAGGTGCTATATTTTGGTGGTAGGATGTCCTGAACCCCATCGCTACAAATATAATTTGTCATCTTTCTTTTGACTGATTTTATAATGGTATTGATACATCCAGAGATAAATATGTGTCCATTTAAGTTTATTCAGAGCCTGTTTCGGAACCTAGGTCTCCTAAAGCCACTTACGTTTCCTCATAGAGCAAATAGTCTCTTCCTTTATATCCTAGATTCAAAAATTTGTTGAGTATCCTTCCTAGTTAATCACAAAAACTGAAATGGGGCAAAGAATTAAAACATTATTAAGTAGCTATGCACTTGGTTTTAGGGGGTAGATAATTTATGTAGGTGTTCTTGGTTAATCTTTTCAACCTTATTATATAAGTTGATCATATCCATTTTAAAGGTGAAATAGCAGAATTAAATAAGTGAAAGAGTTAAGATTTAGACCTGAAGATGAGGAACTAGGATCTTACACTTCTTATTCTATCACAGAAACATTCATTTGAAAAACTATCCATGCATGAAAATACCTTCACAAGAGTTACACAATTCTAGTAAGAGATTACAGCACCTGAGCATACACAGAAATAAGAAAAGATGCATTGAAGAATGTAGAAAGGACAGGTTCACATTATGCACATTATCCCTCCCCCAAGCCTGGGCAATATAGCACAAGAGAAAGATACCCTCCACAAGGAGGAATGTGAGTTAAATGAGCACACAACTTGCTGTGGAGTCTAGCACCAGGCCCATCGTAGTAAAATCTGGCCCTAAGACAGCCTCCATAGCCCCAGGCTCCAGACTGGCTCCCACAGACTAAGGCTCCAAATGTGCCCCAAGTTTCAGGCCCACCCCAATGATGAGCCAGGTCCAGTGGACTCCAGTTCTAGTCCAGCCACTATGCCACACCAAGTACTAGGGCAACACCTGTGAACCCAGGCTCCAGGACAGTGTAGAAACTCCAGTAGACTCAGGTTCCAGGAACACCTCAGTAGACCCTAGTGCTGGGTGGGCCCACACATATCCAGGCTGGAGGACCAGCCTTATGAACTCAGGCTCTAAAACCACCCCAGTACCATGCCAGCCCCTTAGATACAGATTCCAGCAGGTTCCAGGCCTTTCCCAATGGACTAAGGCACCACACCCATCTCAGTGCCAGCCAGCCCCCACAGACTCAGGCTCACAGCTAGCCCCAGTTCCATGGTATTTCCCTTGTGCACAAGCTCCAGGACACTCACAAGCATTAGGCAGCCTGCTTGAACATTCCACCAATAGATTCTGCCAGAGAGCCTACTCATAATTTCTGGACAAGCTATAATGTGAAGGGCTTTCCCTGCTGAAGTCAGACTATAAAGATTAGAATAAGTGTCTACTTCTTCAAATGTGTAGACACCAATGCAAAGCCATAAGGATCATAAACAATCAGGGAAACATGATACTATCAAAAAAAAAGTCAATGACTGACAATTGGCTGGGTATGACGGTTCACTCCTGTAATCCTAGCACTCTGGGAGGCCAAGGCAGGGGGATTGCTTGAGCTCAGGAGTTCAAGACCAACCTGAGCAAATGTGAGACCTCATCTCTACTAAAAATAAAAAAACTAACTGGGCACAATGGCGCATGCTTGCAGTCCCAGCTACTCAGAAGGTTGAGACAGGAGGATTGCTTGAGCCCAGGAGTTGGAGTTTGCAGTGAGCTATGATGATACCACTGCACTCTAGCCCAGAGCAACAAAAGCAAGACTCTGTCAAAATAAACAATAAAACAAACAACAACAAAGCAGCCTGACAACTAAGAAATAGAGATCTTTGAGTTGCTTGGCAAAGAATTTAAAATAATCATCAAAAAGAAGCTCAATGAATTACAAGAAAATACAGATTCACAATTAAACAAAAATCAGGAAAACAATACACAAACAGAAGGAGAAGTTCAGCAAAAAGATAGAAACCATAAGAAGAGAAACAAAAGTTCTGCAGCTACAGAACACAATGATTGATTGAACTGAAAAATTTCCTAGAGAGATTTTAGGAAGCAGCGGACTTGATCAAACACAGGAAAGAATGAATGATCTGAAAATTGGTCATTTGAAATTAGACGGTCAGGGAAAATAAAGAATGAAGAAAGCCTACAGGAATTATGGAAGACCATCAAGTGAGTCAATATATGCATTATGGATGTCAAAGAGCAGAGACAGAAAAAAAGATGGGGTAGGGAAGTCAACCTAAATAAAAAATGACAAAAGAACTTCCCAAATCTGGAGAGAGAAATGAACATCCCAATCAATGAAGCACAAGGAACCCCGGAGTAAATATAAAGAGATCTTTATAAGACACATTAAATCAAACACTAAAAAGACAAAGACAGAGAGAATTTTGAAAGTAGGAAGAGAAAAGCAACTTATCACATACAAAAGAAACCTTAATAAGGCTATGAGCAAATTTCTCATCAAATCTTGCAGGCCAGGAGAGACTGAGATGATATACAGACAGTCCCCAGCTTAGGATGGTTTGACTTACAATTTTTTTTAGAATGGTGCAAAAGTGATACATATTTAGTATAAACCATAGTTTGAGTACCATACAATTATTCTGCTTTTTAAATGTAGTATTGAATAAATTACATGAGATAGTCAACACTTATTATAGGACAGGTTTTCAGTTAGGTAATTTTGTCCAACTGTAAGCTAATGTAAGTGTTCTGAGTGCATTCAAGGTAGTCTAGGCTAAACTCTGAAGTTCATTAGGTTGGGTGTATTAAATGATTTTAAAGTATAGTATTATCAACTTTTGATGGGTTTATTGGAATGTAATCTCATCGTAAGTAAGAAGCATCTGTACTTACAGTGTTAAAGAAAAAAAATCTGCCTCAAGAATGCATACCTGGCAATACTGTCCTTCAGAAATGAAAGAAAGAAAAGAAGTTTTACAGAATAACCAAAGCTAACATTTCTAATAATATAATGGTGATGCATATATCACTTTTAACTCTAGTATAAAAGTTACAAAAATATTAAAATATCTATAGCTACAATCATTTGTTAAAGGATATATAATTTATATAAGATGTAAATTGTGACACTAAAAACATAAAATGTGGGAAGAGGGGACAAGATAAAATGTAGAGTTTTAGTATGTAGTTAAATTGTTATCAGCTTAAAATAGACTATTATGATCACAAATTTTTTTGTAAGCCTTATGGTAACCACAAAAATAAAATAAATTGCATATCATTATAAGAAATTATCAAAATCACAAAAGCCAGCAAGTGGGGAAGAATGAAATAAAAGAACTAAAAAAAAGTCAGAAAACAATTAACAAAATGGTAGTAGTAGTAAGTCTTTAATTATTAATAATATTAAATGTAAATAGATTAAATTATCTAATCAAAAAACATAGAGTAGCTGAATGGATTTTAAAAAGTCCAACTCTGCCTACAAGAGACACACTATAACCTTAACATGAAAAAATTCCTCCGCAAAATACTAGCTAACCAAATTGTACAGCACAGTAAAAGGATCATACACTGTGATCAAATGTGATTTTTTTCCTGAGAGGCAAGGATGATTCAATATATAAAACAGAATAAACAATACTAATCATATAATCCTCTCAATAGATGCAGAAAAAGCATTTGACAGAATTCAACCTCTTCATTATAAAAATTTTCAACAAATTCAGTATAGGTGGAATGTACTTCAACATTTATCCCCCAACACATAAAAGACCATATAACACAAGCCCACAGCTAATGTCATACTCAATAGTGAAAAGTTTAAAGCTTTTTCTCCAAGATCAGAAACAAGACAAGGATGCCCACACTCACCCTTTATATTCAACATAGTACTAGAAGTCCTGGGCAGACAAATTATGCAAGAAAAAAAAAAAGGCATTCAAATCAGAAAGAAAAAAATAAAATTGTTTGCAGATTGTATGATTTTATAAATAGAAAACCTTAAAAATGACACAAAGAAATGTAAGAACTAATGAAGGAATTTAGCACTGTTGCAAGATATAAAAATTAACATACAAATCACTGAAAACTATAAAATACTGGTGAAAGAAATTGAAGAAGACACAAATAAGTGGTAATATATCCTATATTCACAGATCTGAAGAATCAGTACTATTATAATGCCCATACTACCCAAAGGAATTTACTGATTCAATGCAATCCCTATCAAAATTCTAGTAACATTTTTTTTACAGATATAAGAAAGCAATTCTAAAGTCCCCTGGAACCAGAAAAGACTCCAAATAACAAAAGCAATTTTGAGAAAGAACAAAGCCAAAGAAATCACAATTTCTGATTTTCAAGTATATTGCAAACCTACAACAAACCAGCATGGTACTGGCATAAAAAGAGACATATATGTGCACACAAGTGTTAATCAATTAATACCAATTTGATGGTGAGTACATGAGGAGCTTGTTTTCCCATTCTTGTGATATTTCACTTAGAATGGGTTCCAGCTCTATCCAGTATAATACAAGAGGTGCTATATCACCATAGTTTTTTGTGGTTGAGTAGTACTCCATGGTATACATACATCACATTTTATTAATCCACTCATGTAAACATTCCTCGGGTGTCGGGCAGGTCACGAGGGAGGAAGGGATGGTTATATTCACACCTAATGGGTGCAGTGCACACTGTCTGGGAGATAGACAGGCTTGAAGCTCTGATTTGGGTGGGGCAAAAGCAATATATATAACCTAAACATTTGTGCCTCAATAATATGCTGAAATAAAAAAAGAGAAATAAATGTTGTAAAAAATTAAAATTACAAGAAAGAGAGACACATAGACCAATGGAACATAATAGAGAGTATAGAAATAAATCTATGCATTGTCAATCAATTGATCTTTAACAAAGTGTCCAAGAACATACAATGGGTGTCTTCAACAAATGATGATGGGAAAACTGCATGTTTACATGCAGAAAAATAAAATTAGATCCTTATCTCACACCATAAATAAAATCAACCCAAAATGGACTAAAACTTTAAATGTAAGACCTGAATATGTAAAACTACTAGAAGAAAACATAAGAAAAAAACTGTTTTGATGTTGGTCTGGGCAATAACTTTTTGGGTTTCCGAACTACAGGCAACAAAAGCAAGAATAGACAAAAGAGATTAAATCAAATTTAAAAGGTTCTGCAGAGCAAAAACAATCAACAGAGTGAAGAGACAACCTACAGAATGGGAGAAAATATTTGCTAACTATACATCTGATAGGGTATTAATATTTATAACATATAAGAAATCCAAACAACTCAATAACAAGAAAACAATACACTGATTTAAAAATGAGTAGAGAACCTAAACACACATTTTTCAAAAGAAGACACACAAACAGCCAATAGGTATGTGAAAGAATGCTCAATATCACTAATTATCAGGGAAATGCAAGTTAAAATTATAATGAAATATGATCTCACACCTGTTAGAATGACCATTATCAAAAAGACAAAAGGTAAAAGGTGTCAGTAAGGATGTGGAGAAAAGGGAGTCCTTGTACACTGCAGATGGGAATGTAAATTAGTACAATCATTATGGAAAACAGCATGGAGATGCCTCAAAAAATTAAAAATAGAACTATAATTATAGGATATTGCAAACTCACTCCTAGATATATATCCAAAGGAAATGGAATCAGTATTCAAATAGGCATATATGCTCCCATACTTATTGCAGCATTATTTACTATAGCCAAGATATGGAACTTAATTATTTATTCATGGGTGAATAAAGAATTTGTTATATATATATATGAGTGTGTGTATGTGTGTGTGTGTTTACGCGAATTCACAAACAATAGAATAATTTTTAGCTTTAAAGAAGAGGGAAATCCTGTCATTTGCAGCAACATGAATGACCCCGAAAGACAATATGCTAAATAAAATAAGTTAGGCATAGAAAGTCAAATACTGCATGATTTACACAGATATGTAGAATCTATAAAAGGTGAACTTACAGAGACAGAGATGGTTGCCAGGGTCTGAAGGCAGGTGAAATGAGTAAATATTGGTCAAAGGGTACAAAGCATCAAGATGAACATATTTTAGAGAGCTATTACATAGCATGATAACTATGGTTTATAATAATGTATCGTGTACTTAAAAATTGCTAAGAGAACATATCTTAAAAGATCTTATCACAAAAAATGTTTGTGAGGTTACGGATATGTTAATTAGCTTGATTTAATCATTTCCCAGTGTATATGCATATCAAAGTATCACATCATACAATGCGTGTGTGTATATACATACACACTACATACACACATATATATAATTTTTATTTGATAATTATAGCTTAACAAAGCTGTGAAATATATGCTCTTGAAATGAATTGTTTTAAAAAGTTTTAAACTTAGACCTGACATAAAAAAATCTTTTGCTTCCACTATAGCATAGTGGTCTATAATTTTTATTTTTCTATGACATATATAAATATGAATATGATATTATAGTTGAATCTTTGTATGTATTAATATTGTCATCATCTGCAAGACTGATTATAATTGTGAAATAGTTCAGAGTATGCCATCTCAAAATATGCCACTTTGACATAAGGATTATTTTGAGCTGAAGGTAAGAACACACACAAGAAAAACTCTCTGTTCTCCCCTTTTTGACCAGGAAGGACAGGGCAATTATTTATGACATTAGACAGCTTTAGACCCTTATATGCCCTGAGATGTCACCAGAGAAATCTACGTTTGTTAGATTCCTTAGAATCTAAGGTTTGTTAGTAACAAACCTTACTAACTAGCCCTTGTCTTCCATTAGTTTTTCCCATATAATTACCTTCCCAGTATTTGTCACCCCTAGGAGCTCAAAATCTTTTTCCTTTGTCTTGTTATTTCTCTACAAAATTATTGTTCTTTGCTAAAATGCCGTATGAGCTCTAGTTCTAACCACCCCCTTTGAGTTATCACTGTGTGCTCCCATGTGTATGTGTGATGCACATGTTGATAAACTTCTGTTTGTTTTCTCTTATTACTCTGTCCTTTGTTAGTCTAATTTACAGGGCTCCAGTCAGGGACACTAAAATGTGTAGAGGGAAAAATAGTTTTTATCATCCCTTACAGTTTCATCTAAACTTGCTTCCCTCTCTTTCCCACCTATAAGTTGCTTAACAGTTCTCTCACATTAGGTTTAAGTGAGATAAAAGAGTGTCAAGCCCTTAAACTGTTGCATAGCCCAATAGTATCCCCTAAAGTCCTGAATTAAAAGCTGTTTCTTTCATAGATTCTATTCTATTCTCTTGACATCCTACACATCATGTTCTGCTGACATAGATATACAGGATACTCCAGACTAGGAACCATTTTTAGAAATCTGCTCTTACCTCAAATCATTTCCCAGAGAAATCTACCAATTCATTTATTCCATTAAATTTGTGTCCATTCAACAGTTCATATATATAAAACCAATTTTATATATTTTATATATATATGAGATACTTTCCAATGTAGAGTTTTATCACATATGCAACAAGGTATGAAGAATTGCCTTTAACCAGATATCACTTGCAGTTATTTATCTGAAAAACAGTGAAGTAAATATAACTTAGCCAGAAGCTGTTATCATTTTTTTTAACAACTCATAGTTTGTAATAGCGAGCAAGTATTTATTGCAACTTCTAGGAACCTTAAAATTTTACTAAGAACTTGATGTGGATTTCCCAAATCAATGTGTGGTCTGTTCTTGGCCCTAAAGTCAATGTTTCTATTTTCTAAATAGAGAAAAAGAGAACGTTGATCATTGACTTGAAATAATCATGTTGGTGTTAACTTTCTCCCCTAGATTAATATCCCTGTCATTATTTTTCTAGAACAGACTTAAAATAAGTCCTCTTTGAAAGACCCACATGTTTGTCTACATAATTAGGCTAAAATGCTCATTCAGTTTAATTACTCTATTCAAATTCTAATGAAAGACCTCTTAAATTTTTCTTTTATTTTTAGTTTAACCCATGTAGTAATAGGATGATTTAACCCATGCAGTAGCAATAATAGCTGATGATTAAATATAAAATACTTTTAGATTTTCTACTACCAATGTTATTTAACCAAAATTAAGAGAAGTTAAGAGAGGACATTCTTCCAGTTCAGAAATATGGCAAACAAGATGTCTATAAACATCTAGAGATTGTAAATCAAACATTCTAATTATTTTCAAATGAGTAATGATGCTTATAAGACAATTAGGAAAATGACCTGGGGTTATAAATTTTTTAAAATGTTGAAAATCAGAGTTAAATCTGGCAAATGGATTAATAATCTATGTCAGTCTGGGTAATCTTAGTCCTCTGCAAGGTGGAAAGTTAGAACCAAGAGTTCTCGCAAAAGTTCCACATTCTCCCACAAAC
>CAUYSK010030138.1:0-13784 GCA_963575035.1 Avahi laniger
TCTGAGCTCAGGAGTTCGAGACCAGCCTGAGCAAGAGCGAGACCCCATCTCTACCAAAAATAGAAAGAAATTAATTGGACAGCTAAAAATATATATAGAAAAAATTAGCCGGGCATGGTGGCACATGCCTGTAGTCCCAGCCACTTGGGAGGCTGAGGCAGTAGGATCGCTTGAGTCCAGGAGTTTGAGGTTGCTGTGAGCTAGGCTGACGCCACGGCACTCGCTCCAGGCAAGAAAGTGAGACTCTGTCTCGGGGGAAGAAAAAAAAAAATCATTTTCATGCATTACATATTTTAAAAATAAATATAATCCAAATTACAAAGGAAGAACAAAGGGACAACAGAGACGCCGATATTCTCTGCTGTGTGATTTCTCCAGCAGCATCAGGAACCTCGGCGTGGTGGACCCAAGGTCAGAGTGGGTGTTACTGAAGCCACAGGACAAGGGACTGGAGGACATAAGCAAGATGGATTGAAGGCAAGGACCTGCTGCCAGGGGAAGAAAGAGCAGACATGTTTCAGACACAGAATAGTTCTTGATCTCAAGAACAGACATCACCTGGTACCAGAGGAAGGAAACCAAGGTTCAAAAAGGTTAAGTAATTCACAAGGGCACACAGCTAACGGGGAGTTGCGTTCCGGCTCCAGGGCCTAATTAACCTTCATCGTTATGCTGTGTTGTGTCTCAAAATCACAGTAAGCAAAAAGCAAGCTACAAAACCGTTTGTCTAGTATGAGCACAATTTTGTAAAAAAATTATCAGTGTATGTGTGTGTGTATGTGTATTTATAGGCAGACATTGGAAAGAAATACACTAAAATGTTAACAGTGGTTATGAGTGGTGATTTTTAAACCTGTTTTTCTAGACTTTCTAAAATTAACATTAACATAATGAACAAGGAAAACGTTATTCAGAATAGTCACTGGAATGGACGAGTATCAAAGATGTTCTGTAAAAACAGATTTTCTGGAAAAAGGCACCTTGGCAACATACCCTGAAGGATGTGAATCAACAAAAGTATTCTACTTGATTCACGGAGCAACAGTGGAAAGAACATGAAATTGAGAAGACCTGGATTCAGATGACTGAGAAAAGTGTTAACTCCCTAAGCCTTCATTTCCTTATGTAAATATAGGTATGAAAACAGTAAAACCTGCTTTACAAGGTTGTCGTAGAGCCCAAGTTAACACACTGCAAATGAAAAAAAATTCTATAAATCAATTAAACCATGCTAGTTTAGCAGTATTAATTCTACCTTTTACTTCTTCACTGATGCGTTGGCATTTTACCCAATTCAAAATCTGTAAAATACAACTCCAATTGTTGACCGATCGGTCACTTTGATTTCATAAAACAGACCTTCCAAATCCAAAATCGGACATTTCCAAGTCCAAAATCAGGCTATGGGTTGTATTACTGAGATATGACAATTATGATGAATATCTCAAGTGCCCCATATTTCAACTCAAAAGTCATTGCCAGGTTCACTTCAAGATGATTGTGCCCCTGCATACCCAGTTCCAGGGTTCTGCATCTTCCTAGAAGCAAAGGCCATGATCTCTGCTTACCGGCAGCTATGGGAAGCTTCCAGCCTCTGCCCGTAATGGCTCATAACCCTTTGAGTACCAAGCCAAATGTCAGACCAGTTTCCTACACTGCCTACCCCTGTACCCACATGCCCTCTTGCCTCCAAGCTGGGAGGTGCCCCTCTTCCTGCCGAGGTTAGCCTCTCCATAGGAGTCACCATTGTAAAGGGTACACTTCAGTGCTTCTTAGTATATTCACAAGGTTGTACAACCATCACCACCACTAATTCCAGAATATCTTCGTCACCCCAAAAAGAAATCCCATAGCTGTTAGTAGTGACTCCATATTCATCCTTTCCCCAACCCCTGGCAACTGCTAATCTACTTTTTGTCTCCATGGATTTGCCTATTCTAGACATTTCGTGTAATGGAATCGTACAATATGGGGCCATCTGTGCCTGGCTTCTTCCACTTAGCATAATGTTAACAGTGTCATCCATGCTGCAGTACGTATCAGTACACATCTTTTTTTTATAACTTGTTATTTTTTATTGTGATAAAATACATATAACATAAAATTTACCATCTTAACTATTTTTAAGTGTACAATGCAGTGGTGTTAGACACATTCATAATTTGTGCAACCATCACCACCATCCATCTCCGGAACTCTTTTCATCTTATAAAACTGAAACTCTGTTAAACAATAATTTGTAAAACTGAAGCCTATTAAACAATAACTCTCCATTTCTACCTCTCTCCAGCCCCTGGCAACCACCAGTCTACGTTCTGTCTCAATGACTGTAACGGCTCTAAATACCTCCTGCAAGTGGGATCGTGCAGTCTTTGTCTTTTTGTGACTGGCTTATTTCACTTAGCATAACGTCTTCATGGTTCGTCTGTATTGTAGCATGTGTCAGAATTTCCTTCCTTTTTAAGGCGGAATAATACTTCATTGCATGTATATATCATATGTTGATTATCCATTCACCTGTCAGTGAACGCTTAGGTTGCTTCCATATGGGTTCCAGCTAATACAAATAATGTTACTATGAACATGGGTGTATGAACATCGCTTCGAGATCCTGCTTTCAGTTCTTGTGAGTATACACCCAGAAGTGGAATTGCTGCCTCATATAGTAATTCTATTTCTAATTTTTTGAGGAAATGCTATACTGTTTTCCACTGTGGCTATACCATTTTACATTCCCACCCATTATGCACAAGGGTTTCAATTTCTCCACATCCTAACTATTTCATGGTTTTTTTTTTTTGATAGTAGCCATCCTAACAGGTATAAGGTGGTATCTCACTGTAGTTTTGATTTGCATTTTCCTAATGATTGGAGATGTTGAGCATCTTTTCATGTGCTTATTGGCCATCTATGTATCTTCTTTGAAGAAATGTCTACATAAGTCATTTGCCCATTTTTAAATGGGGGTTTCTTTTGTTACTGAGTTTTAGGAGTTCTCTATATTTTCTGGATATCAGATGACAAAATTTGGAAATATTTTCTCCCATTCTGTAAAATGTCTTTTTATATTCTTGATAGTGTCCTCTGGAGCACAAACAGTTTTAATTTTGATGAAGCACAGTTCTATCTATTTTTCCTTTGGTTGTTTATGCTTTTGATGTTACATCTAAGAAGCCGTTGCTAACTCAAGGTCAGGGAGATTTACACTTATGTTTCCCTCTAAGAGTTTTATAGATTTAGCTCCTACATTTAGGTCTTTGATCCATTTGTAATTAATTTTTACATGCACTGTGAGACAGGGGTCCAAATTCATTCTTTTGCATATGAATATCCAGTTGTCCCAGCACCATTTGTTGAAAAGACTATTATTTTCCCACTGAATAGTCTTGGCTTTCTTGTTGAATATCAATTGACCATAGACACATGAGTTTATTTCTGGACGCTCAATTCTATTCCACTGATCTATATTTCTATCATTATGCCAGTATAACACTGTTTTGACTACTGTAGTTTTGTAGTAAGTTTTACAATTGGGAAGTATTATATGACTCCCCCAACTTTGTTCTCCTTTTTCAAGATTGTTTTGGCTATTTGGGGTCCCCTGAATTTCCATACGAATTTTGGTATCCGTTTATCTATTTCTGCAAAAAGGAATTTGAAATTTAGATAGGGATTGCATTGAATCTATAGCTCAATTAGGAAGGTACCGTCATGTTAACAATATCAAGACTTCTGACATATGAACATGGTATGTCTTTCCATTTATTTAGGTCTTCTTTAATTTCTTTCAACAATGTTGTGTAGTTTTCAATATATAGGTCTTGCACATCTTTGGTTAAACTTATTCCTAAGTATTTTATTCTCTTTTATTTGTTTCCTTAATTTCATTTTTGGATTTTTCATAGCTAGTGTACAGAAATGCAACTGATTTTTAAAATATTGATATTATATCCTGCAACCTTGCTTGACTCATTTATTAGCTCTAATAGTTTATTGCTGGACTTTTTAGGATTTTCTATATATATAAGATAATGTCATTGGAAAACAGAGATAGCTTCACATCTCCCTTTGCCACATGGATGCCTCATGTTTATTTTACCTAACTGCCCTCGTTAGAATCTCTAGTACAGTCCTGGATAGAAGCTGTAAGAGCAGACATTCTTGTTTTTTTTCCTGATCTTAGGGGGAAACCTTTCAGTCTCTCGCTATTAAGTATGATGCAAGCTGTGGGGTTTTTTTGTAGACCAGCTGAGGAATGTCTTAATTTCTCACTCATTTTTGAAGGATAGTTCTACCAAATATAGAATTCTTGGCTGGCAGTTCCTCTTCTCCTTTCATTCCTTTGAATATGACACCCCACTGCGTTCTGACCTCTGTGGTTATTTAGGAGAAATCGGCTGTTAATCTTATCAAAGCTCTCTTGTATGTGAGAGTCACTTCTTCTTGCTGCTCTCTTTTGACATTGTGACTATGATGTGTCTTGGTGTCCATCTCCTTGAAGTTATCCTACTTGGAGTTTGCAGAGCATCTTGGAGGTGCAGACTAATGTTTTTTCTTTAAATTCTGAATGTTTTCAGTCGTTATTTTTTCAAGCGCTCTGTCTTTTCTTTCTTTTTCCACTGGGACTCCAACTATGTGTATGCTGACATACTTGATGGTGTCCCACACATCTCTGATAGTCTACTCATTCATCTTCATTCTTTTTCTTTTTGTTCCTCAGACTGGATCATCTCAGTTGACCTGCCTTTGAGTTCATGGAATCCTTCTGCCTGCTCAAATCCACTGATGAGCCGCTCCAGTGAATTTTGTGCTTCAGTTATTGCACTTTTCTTTTTTTTTTTTTATTTTTTTTTGAGACAGAGTCTCACTCTGTTGCCCGGGCTACAATGCCGTGGCATCAGCCTAGCTCACAGCAACCTCAAACTCCTGGGCTCAAGCAATCCTCCTGCCTCAGCCTCCCAGGCAGCTGGGACTACAGGCACACGCCACTGTGCCCGGCTAATTTTTTCTATTTTTAGTTGTTTGGCTAATTTCTTTCTATTTTTAGTAGAGACGGGGTGTCGCTCTTGCTCAGGCTGGTCTTGAACTCCTGAGCTCAAGCAATCCTCCCGCCTCGGCCTCCCAGAGTGCTAGGATTACAGGCATGAGCCACGCCTGGCCCAGTTATTGTACTTTTCAATTCCACAATTTTCTTTTTGGTTCGTTTTCATAATTTCTATCTCTTTATTGATAATCTCTGAGACTCCATTTTCATACTTTCCATTCATTCTTTAGATACAGTTTCCTTTAATTCTTTAAACATATTTAAAATAGTTGGTTTAAAGTATTTTTCTAATAATTCCAACCTCTGGGCTTCCTCAGGGACAGTTTCTCTTCATTGCTTTCTTCCTCCTGACTAATGCTTTTTTTTGTTTCTTCATATGTTTCATAATTTTTGTTGAAAACTGGACATTTCACATACTATCATGTGGCAACTCTGGAAATCAGATTCCGCATAGAGATTTGTAGGGTTTGTTGTCACTGCTGCTTATCATAGTTGCTGTTTAGTGACTTTCCTAATAATTATGCAAAGTCTGTATTCTATGTCATGTATGACCACTGAAGTCTTTGCTCAGTTAACTTAGTGGTCAGCTAATGATTAGACAGAGATTTCCTTAACCTCCTAGAACCAATAACTCCACCACGCTGTGCTGAGAGGCTCTGCACGTGTGTTGGGACATACTTTCAACACCCAGCCAGGCAGTTTATAACTCTGCCTCAGCTTTCACGTTCTGTTTGCACGAGCCTCAAGGTCAGGCAGAGCTGAGAGATTTTTGTCTTTCCCAGTCTTTCCTGAGCATGCCACACCGCCGACACATGCACGTGGCCTTCTAGTTCCAGGAATAGGGCAGAGCTTCTAAAACCCCCTGTGGACATCTCATTCCTTAGCCTTGTCTTTTAAGCTTTAGTTAGTCTATTGTTTGCCCCCACTGTTATCCACTGCCTCAGGCAACTGTGATGTTAAAATATTCAACAAATGTGTGTTGCAGGGAGAGGCTTCTAGCACTGGGAGAGTTGGAGTAAGGTCAAAAAAGGACAAGACTTTCAAGTAAAGTCTTCAAGGGAATCACCAGACTGTTCTCTGCTGCTGTCTAATTCTCCAGCTTCCTCTCCCATCCCTCTCTGCCTCACTCACAGATCCAGCCACTCTGGCATTCTTGCAGGTTCTTGAACAAGCTTACTCCTGCCTCAGGGCCTTTGCACATACTGTGTCCTCTGTTTGAGAAATTCTCTTCCATGATCCCTGCTTGGCTGTCTCCATCACTTCATTATGGTCTCTGATTAAACGGTACTTCATCAAAGGCATTTTCCAACCACCTTCTCTAATATAACCTGATATGCCCCCCGTCCTGTCATTCTCCATTAGTTTATCCCCATTTGCTTTTAAACAAAGGTATCAAATTTAGGGGGGAAAAAATCCCTCCATGACCTCACACGCTCCTCCGGCTACAGCCCCTTCCTTCTCTTCCTAGTTAAACTTCTTCAAAAACCTGTCTTCACTGTGTGTCTTCACTTCATGGATTCTGCTCTTGCTAGGTCAACAATAAATCTCCATTTGCAAAATCCAAAGAACACGCTTTTGCCTAGTTCCCTATAACTAACGAGTGCTTGTATTATATTTGCAGCAGTTTCCGTGTCTTGTCACTATGGGCTTCATGGAACTCCCTTCCCTTGAACTCCAGGGACCGGGGTTTCCTGGTTTCTTTCCTTTCCTTCTTCATTTTCATTTCCTTGGCTGGCTTCTTCTCAACCTGTCTGTTAAATGTTGGGGTCCTCAGGGAAGATACAGACCCTTCTGGCCCTGCCCTCTGCACGGGGTCTCACTCTGTAGCCCAGGCTGGAGTGCAGTGGCACGATCATAGCTCACTATAGCCTCGAATTCCTGGGCTCAGGCCATCCTCCTGCCTCAGCCTCCCGAGTAGCTGGGACTATGGGCATGCACCACCACATCTGGCTAATTTTTCTATTTTTTGTAGAGATAGGGTCTCAAGATGTTGCTCAGGCTGGTCTTGAACTCCTGGCCTCAAGTGATCCTCCTCCATCAGCCTCTCAAAGTGCTTGGACTACAGGCATCAGCCACCACGTCGGGGCTCCTCTGCAGTCTCTTGATGTAGATTCCCTCTGACCCCTGCACTGTCTCCTTCAGTGGTCTCCTGAAGCCCCTGCCTCCAATCACCACTCACATACCAACCCATCTTCCACCTCCCTGACCTCCAGATCTGCTTAGTAATGTCTCACAGTGACCTCAGACTTAAGATGTCCCAAATCCAGCCCTGACTATCCTTGCAAATCTGATGGTACCACCCTGCTTTCGGTCGTAGCCAAAGCCAGCATCCTAGGGCTAATCCCTGACTACCCTCCCTCTCACATCTCATCAAAGGCCAAGTCCTCACAACTCCATCTCTTACTATCTCCATCTACTTCTTCCTGCCCCTGTGCTCACCATCCTCATCCCCTCCAAGCCGCTCTTCACACCTGAGCCTCCCTCTCACCCATCAATACTATCAAATGTTTCTGGGGTTGCCACCATATGCCAGAAGGGTTTTCTTAAGATGCAGATGCAACCGTGACATTCTTCCTCGTCAAATCCTTTGAAGGTTTTCTACTGTCCTTAGGATAAACCATAACATTGTCAGCCAGGCGTGGCGGCTCATATTTGTAATTCTCGGACTTTGGGAGGCCGAGGCAGGAGGATTATTCATGCAGTGAGCTATGATCGTGCCACTGCACTCCAGCCTGGGTGACAGCCAGACCCCATGTAAAAATATACATATTTGTGTGTATAAATACACACACACACACACATATCATTCTTCATAAGGCCCTTTGCATCTGGCCTGTGATCCCCTCTGCCTTATCTTAAGCTCCTAATCCCCTGCTCGTCCACCCCGCAGGCACAATGCTTCATTCTGGAATGAGCAGAACAGCATCTTCCCCAACTTCCGGGCCCTTTGCCTAGAACATTCTTCCTGACATCCCCTTAGTAGGTAATTCCTACTCTTCCTTTGGATCTCAGCCTAAACTTCCCTTCCTGCCATCCCCAGACCAGGGTGGCTCTCCCAGTATTCACCCCATGACACCCACTCTTTATGGTCACATCATGCTTGTCATCACAAGTTCAATATCCTTCCACCCACCAGATGCACGAAGGTGACACCTGGTCCTGGCCTGTCCACCTACTATCTCCCAGGGCTGGCACAGTGCCTTGCTCATGGAAGGAGGTCAACAAATGCTTATTAAATAAATTTAAAATGTTTGAAAGCTATTTATCTAAGCCAACATCCTCATTTTACAGACAAAAGCCAAAACAAAACACTGCAGCCCAAAGGGAATTAACATCCTCATTTTCCAGCAGATAAGACTTGTATCTGCAGGTCTTTGACCTTGGAATGCTCAAGGCAACATTGACGGATAGATGTAGACACACAGACACACACACAGGCCAAAACACACCTGCTGCAAGACTCAGAAACCATAGCAAACTATTCTGACCATGTCAGTGCCTCCTCCTTGCTAATGTGTCCCCACATTGCTACCCTGGAGGGATTTTGCTGCTAATCTGTTCCCGCTCTGCTGGTCAGGCAAGGGCGTACTGCTCTGGGATGGGGCATTCTATTTAAGGACTTTGGGAGTGAGGCTGGAGGATTTCAATCACCTGCAAGAGGCAAACATCAGGAGTATTCATCATGCACTTGACATTGATGAAGGGTCTTCAAGGTGCTGGATGGGGCCCTGCAGGGAGGACCCAAGCTGCCTCACATGGGACTGTTTGACCAAATGAGCTGTTATGGTGCCTTCTGACCCCAAAACGCTTTCCTGTGAGGTTGCTGGGCAGGAACTGGTCTGAGCAACAGAGAGAGTGAGGAAGGTGGTTGTATGTATGCACTGGAGGAGGGCGGCCTGCCAGGAGGCAAAGCGGGGGAGATGCCCAGGACAGCGTGCGTGCGTGCGTGCTGCAGCCTGGGGAAGCTGGAGGGGCAGGAGGAAGCCAGCTGAAGCAGCCCACGCGGGGCCTCTCCCTTTCTGGCGTGGAGGAGAGAGGCAGCCTCACGGCCCTCCCCATCCATACCACCTGGTGCTGTGGAAAAAAGAACACCTGCTCCTCGCTTATTAAAGGGTCTGTTCCGGTCTCTGAAGTTCATTAAGGAGGAAACAGAAACAAATGAACATAAGCACAGCACTTGACAGTTTACAAAACACTTTCACACGCGTTATTCCATAACGGGAGGCAGTGTGGCTTGGGTCAGACAGCTCTGCAGCCAACCAGCTTCATGAACTCGAGCACACTATGCGATTCTCTGAATTGAATTCCTCGTCTCTAAGTCAGGGTTCGGGATGCCCCTCACTAGCTCATGGGCTGCTGATTGAATGTAGTTGTATGGCATCTAGCTCCAGGGGGCCTCTATACTTGTTGCTAATTGCTATTATTATTCTTTAGTCTTCATAACAACTTGGCCAAGAGGTATTCTCCCCTATTCCACTGGAGGAAACTGAGGCATGAGAGGTTAGGTGACTGGGAGTGTCACAGCTCTGTGCCATGATGCAGCTCCTTCCGGAGCACCCCAGTGATATTACAGCTGCGAGGATTTCAGAGCGATTTACTGTTAGCTGGTGCAGGTCGCCGTTTAAGGTGGAAGACCACGGGCTACCTGTTTCCAGGGGCTGCCAGGCTGCAGCCTGACCACGGGCTCAAGGTTGCCTTCCTCATGGGGCTGCCCTAGGGACCGCCACCCTTCCCCGCACTGTGGAGTGACAGTGCTGACCCACCAGCCTCCCTGGCCCAGGCAAGGTGTGGACAGGACAGATGACCATGGGTGGCCTGGTCCCTAGAGCCAGGCCTTGTCCCTGGGCACACTGGGATGGGAGATGCACACAGACCGGGCTCTGACTTGAGCTTGGAGGGCAGAGACCATAGCTGGTCAGCTCCACGCTCTCAGGTCTGCGCTACTGAATTTGCAAACCCCAGCTTCCCCCAGAGCTGCCCTGCCTCTGGCTGCTGCTCCCCTTCCTGTTCTTTAAGCATGATGTTTCCAAGAAGTTCTCCCCGCCAACGTCCACTCTAAACCCTCCGCCTCTGCCTGCTGCCCTCTCCACCGCCAGGCTGCTCACCCGGCTGCCACCCTCACTGCCAAGTGCAAAGACCTCCCTGTAGCCTCTGCGTCCACACCCGCCTGCCTCAGCTCCCCTCTGTCCCCCCAGCCCCTTCCCGAGCCCCTCTTCATTGACCCTCTCAAATGTGTGTGCTCCCTGGGGACCCACTCTTGGCCTTGCCTGCCAGTCGCTCCCCAATTCCTCACGCCCACCATCACTTCTTGCTCCGGGCCTATCTTTCTTCCTCTTTTCCTTTAATTTCAACCACACAGAAAAGTAAAGAAAAATGCAACGACACCAATGAACTCAGCGCTCCAAACTATCAAATCTTAACATTCCACCACATCAGGCAGAGCTCAGCTCCCTGAGTGTCCCTCCCTGACTCCATCCTGTTCCATCACTCCCCGGATGTAACCATGATCCTGAATTTGGTGCTGATGGGTTTCCTGAACATTTTCATAACATTTACTCGTATGGTGTGTATCCAAACCAGTAATGCAGAGCTGTTTTCATGTTTTCAAACTATATGCAAATAGTATATAAATGTCAGTACCATTTCTGCCACTTGCTCTTTTTGTTTTTTACTTTCCGAGCAGAAGCTGAACTCCCACTTGCTTTTCTTGTGCCCAACATTTATGGTTTTTCAGAGCTATCCATGCTGGTGAAATATAAACCACTGATCGGTAGCCCACCGGACCAATTTATGTGGCTATTTTCATACGGATGGACACTTAGGTCGTTTTCAACTTTTTAGAAAATCAAAACAAATTAGTGCTTCAGTGAATAATCCTTTTACATGTCCTCGTACACAGGTGCCTAGAAGTGAAATTACTGAGGCTCAGGGTACGCACATTTTAAACTCTATTTCCAAACTGGTCTCCACAGTAGTGGTGAAAAGGACACTCCCAGCACCAGAGAGCAGGTGTCCCGGTGTTCCAGGTACTTGCCAGCGTTGGTTTTGTCACACTTTTAACTTTTCACCAACTGAATGGGTTGGCATTTCCTCTTCTGTGAAATGCCTATTAATGAGTTTGTCTACTTTTTCATTGGCTTGCCTGTCTTCTCCCTACAGATTTCTGCCAGTTCTTTAAATATTTCGCTTTTCTTTTTTTTTTTTTTTTTTAATAGAGATGGGTCTCACTCTCTTACCAAGGCTGGAGTGCAGTGGCACAATCATAGCTCACTGCAGCCTCAAACTCCTGGACTCAAGTGATCCTCCCAGCTAAGTCTTGAGTAGCTGGTACTATAGGTGTGCACTACCCGGCCCAGCTAAATTTTTTTTTCATTTTAGAGATAGGGTCTTGCTATGTTGCCCAGGCTGGTCTTGAACTCCTGGCCTCAGGCGGGACTACAGGCATAAGCCACTGTGCTCTGCTCTCTATGTATTTTGATTACCAATTTCTTGTCAGTTTTCTATACTACAGATATCTTCTTCAGCCTGTGGCCCGTCTTTTTATTTACAATGGCATTTACAATTACATTTTATCAATATTTTCCTTTATTTTTGTGGTTTTGGTGTCCTAAGAATTTTTTTCCCTACTCTAAGATCATGAAAACATTCTCTGTTTTTTTCTAAAAGTTTAAAAGTTTTGGTTTTCATAGGTAGGCCTTTGATTTTATTTGGAATTTATTTTTAGTTAAGGCATAAAATAATATTCTAATTTTATTTTATTTTTTCCTACTTAGAACCAGTCACTTTGGCATCATTTACTGAAGTGTTTCTCTTAGTTTGGGTTCCCACAGAAGCAGACTCTGAGACAAGGATCTCAGAGCAGGAAGTTCATTCGGGAGCGGCCTGGGGAAACCCTTAAAGGGGACCACGAAGGTGACACAGGAATTTCTCTTACCATCTGACGAGCATTTCTGTGTATCTAAAAGGATGTACGTTCTCTTTATCTCTCATGTCTAAGCGTTTGCCACGACAGGGTTTTCAGGTTGTCTGGGCCACTGTGAGGCTGTCCCGGAAAGTCTCCAGTGGCCCCAGACCTGCCCTCCAGGAGCCCAGGGGTATCTCCCCGGAAACAAGAGCCAACCCTGCAGCTGTCCTTGTCCCATCATCCACCCCTCTGCCCTTCTCCTCTCTAGACTTTTTGCAATAACTTCCCACTTGGTCTCCTTGCCTGAGTCTCCTGTTCCCACCTCTTTATCCTGCTGTGAAATCTGTGTTTCGAAATCACAGCTGATCACGACACCTTTAAAGTCTCTGTTGACAAACATACATCTGGGCCCAAGCTTCTTTCCCAATTTCATTTCCCTTGGGCCTTAGTCTCTTTCCAGCCTTATCCCCAAACCCTCCCTGTTTCCAGAACCCAGGTCTCGTCATGCCTCGGGGCCTTTCCCTGCGATGTTTTCACCACTTTTGGAAGCTTATCCTCCCCTCCCCTACACTCCTCAGCCAGGACTCGCACTCTAGCTGTTTAGGAGTCTCTCTCCTCTGCTAAACTGTGGGCAAGGACCGTGGTCCTTCCCACATCCTGCACCCAACACAGTGCCTGCCCACATCGCTGGTGCCCTACTGTGTGGCACGACCTGGGAGGTGGAACTGCCTCAGTGAAGCCATCGGGGACAGGAGCTTGCACTCACGATGACAGCCAAGGCTGAGCGGCTCCAGGACACGTGGAGTCGGGGGCTGGGGGGGTCAAAAGGGAGCCCACCGTGCTGCATCTGCAGGGGTGGGGGATTGGCTCTCAGCGGAGCCCTTCCAGGGGTGGGGGACTGGAAGGCAGCCAAGTGCAGCCCGGATGAGAGGGAGCTGCCCCTCCGGATGAGGGCACCCGGGACACAAAGCCCCACCTGTCAGGCTCTCCATGCAAAGCCTCCACCCGTTGTCCTGGTCCTGGCCCCGTGCCCACCACCGGCAGCTGCCTCCCTTCCTCCCTCCCTTGGTGGCCTTTGGTTCTCTCCCGGGACAGCTGCACCAAACCAGCAGGTGGGAGGTGGTTCGGCACAGGCTTCCCAGCACTGGCTCCCAACAACAACCTCCAAATCACCAGAGCTTCCCTGGGAGCCAGTAGCAGAGAGTGACCTCGTGGCACCCGGGCGTCCCTGACTTGGGTGACAAGCAGAGGCCAGTGCTTCCTGCTGACCAGGGCTCTTCAAGGCCCCCTTTGTCCTCTGAGGTCCCCTGGCTCAGCTCCACACTGTGGCCATGCCTAGGACCCATGTTCTCCTCTGCAGAGCCTTCTGGGCAGCCTGCAGTCGGCAAGACGTGAAAGCAAACAAGCAGAGTGGATACCCAAAGAGAACACAGGCACACTTTGATTTGTGCCTTATTGTGAAGGCAATGCCAACTCACTGCAGAAAATTATTTGTACGCATATATGCATGTAAATATGCACGTATATGTGTTTATACATACACATATGCATATATAATATAAATAAAAATTTCGTCTGTGCCTTGGCACTCAGGGGCAGTCAGTCTCTTTGGAGTACAATTGATTGCAGCTGTGTTTCCACAAGGAAACCATGAAAACAAACAGAGGGTCCGGAATGTCATTAAAAGAAGCACTTCAGGGGCCGGGCGCGGTGGCTCACGCCTGTAATCCTAGCACTCTGGGAGGCCGAGGTGGGCGGATCGTTCTGAGCTCAGGAGTTCGAGACCAGCCTGAGCAAGAGCGAGACCCCGTCTCTACCAAAAATAGAAAGAAATTA